>OX375872.1:23406778-23449773 GCA_947359465.1 Metellina segmentata
AAGAACAAAGGAATGGTATGAAATATTTTGTAAGCACTGTAAGACGAAATAGCATGAAATAATTAGAAGACACAATAAGAGAAGAAAGATGTGTGAAATAATTAGAAGACAGTAAGAAGAAAGAAATTGTATGAAAAAATTAGTAGAAGAAGAGGGAATACTAAACTAAGTTGTATTCGCTTTCGTGTGTGTTCACACGGGTGTGTTACAGGTTACAATTTTACGAACTTTTCGTCTTACAATTTTACGAACCCACAGTCTTAGAATTACATGAACTCGCAGACTTGGAATTTTGAGGAATCGCTTCTTTACAATATTAAGAACAGTCTTATTTTACGACTCGGATATTTATAATTTTGCTAGTCATCAATCTTACAATTTTATTGAGTGCATAATTGCTCAGCTTCTACCAAAATATGACTTCTTTAAGACGAACTTATATAATACATTAGGACTTTTCTTAACTTTAAGAGTAGACCAAATTAAGCATTTGAACTATGTAAATAATATTAACATCATATATTAACGCTAAAAAAACTTAGTCAATGGCATTATTAATCAAAAAGTTAAGATCGTTTTATTAAGCCGAAATTGAAAGTGTTGAACACTAGAAAAAACACAAATATCGAACAAAATATAGATTATTTTTTATTGCTTCAAAATATTTTCCAACTTCTAATAGTTCTTAAACAATACCGAGATCTTGTAAATGTTCAGAATATTTTTATAGTTGCAAGGGTTTTTCGTTAGAACAGTCAACATGTACAAACCTGTTCCCTAAACTTTAAACTCAATTTCTGAAGAACTGTGGATTTGCAATATGATGGTTTGTTCAAACGGCGACAACACAACAATAAATATTGGTCAATTATATTTATTTTTTTTATCATTATAATCTATAAAATACAGTGGATATGTTGAAACAGTGGATATGTTTTGACCCTCAATCTGAGTTATTCGTTGAACAGGAGTTTTTAATTGTTTTTCAATATCAAAATTTCTGAAAAAATCATTATTTTTTTAATGGTTTCTCGAAGAAAAAAATTGTAGAAAAACCTATTCCCTTTAAAAACTTGATTGAGGGTCAAAACATGAAGAATGCAATTAGAAATTATTTACAACCGAAATTGTTTTTAGAAATCTTAAACAAATTAGAATGTTAGATATCACTGTTAAAAACATGCTAATTAGTTAATTATATCTAAATTAGATAATTGCTGATTAACTTAATCTGATTTTTTCACACTGAAACGATTTTAAGCATAAACCTATAGTACAAAAATTGGATTTTTAAAAAAAGTCAAAGGTAAAAAATATTTTCTAATGTATTAATACAGCTCAAACAAAAAGTAAATATAATTATTTTCTATTATTTATAATATACTCTACAAACCTCCTTAAAATTCAACACCCTATAAGTGGTAACTCAGAAAAGTGTTTAATCTACACCATATCATAATTCCTTGTTAAACTAATTGCATCTCAACATGTCTATATATATATATATATATATATATATATATATATATATATATATATATATATATATATATATATATATATATATATATATATAATTCTTACATCCAACATAACAACCGAACCACTAAGTAAGTAATTATTTTTCACTCAAAAGCCTTTAGCGTGGTTTTAGAAGATTGGATTTCAAATTTTAATGCCTCCAGAATCCAATGATAGAGCATTTTTCCAGCTCATTTGTTAAATCATTAATTTCCAGGAAATTTCATCATTCCTTATCAGACACTGACAAGACAACATCAAAGGCGGTAGGTAGGACTTTAAAGCTATTATTCTACATCCTAACAGGATTCCAGGTCTGACGCCAGAATGCTAGTTGATCGAATTGTCCTGAATTTCCGGGAGAAAATACAGGCCAATGAATGATGTTTCCAAGTGACATTCCTCCGCTCCTCATCCGGTTTTCCTGATAAAGGCATCTTTTTCCGGAGATCGCCGTTGGTAAGGTGAGAGCTCAGACATGCTTTCATTAACGAAATTAGTAGGACGCTGTCAGCGACGTTGTTTGTCATCAGTTACGTCGCAAATGACGTAATCGCTGATGAAAATGGTCTTTGGTGAGGACTCAAGGTATAATATACACACATCTTCTGTACAGGAGTTTTGCTTGACCTTTATTTCCTAAACCGGTAGGTGTAGGTTTATATTTCCAGTTAGAGAACCGTTTCAAGAAAGGTAGCAGTTACATCGCATAGCAGTATTGTGGAATGGAAGATCAAGAGGCGTACTTATAACTAGAGAGAAATATTACTTTTTATAGATCCTAAATTTTTTTTATTGCTAAAATGTTCTTCCATTCATATTTGGCATTGTTTTCCATTTATAATGTTCTAAATTTAACGACACTTATCTATGTACTGATTATATATACAGATGTTTCGTTTGTCGATGTACATACTGATTAGACATACTGATAATTGGTTTGTAGATTTACAAACTGTTGTTTCGTCTGCCGATTTACGTACTGATTAAACATACTGATGTTTGATTCGTCGATTTTTGAATTGATCTTGGGTCTATCAATATACGTACTATTAAACATACTGATGTGTGGTCTGTCGATTTATGTACTGATTAGACATGCTGATGTTTGGGCTTAGGAATTTACGAACTGATTAGACATTCTGATATTTTATCTGTTGATTTTCGTACAGATTAGACACAATGATGTTTGGTCTGTCAATTTACGTGCCGATTAGACATACTGAAGTTTGGTTTGTCGATAATCTTACTTCTTAGACATAATGTGTTGTTTGGTCTGCATATCCATGGCCTTTTTTACAAATTAGATAGAAAGCAACGGCTTACTTATCAGAATCATACATCTTGAAAAGTCTTAAATGATACAAAATATGAATTAATTTTATATAATATTAATCAGAGGAGTGTACACAACATGTGACCCATCTATCAGCATTGGACTAGACTATAGAAAATTATTTTCATTTAAATTTTTTTTTTAAATTATGGATTATATCTGCATTTTGGCAGAAAAAGTTTCAATGTATATTTTGCAAGTTTTTAGAAGCAGCTGATTTAGTATATTTTTTATTTCATAAATTTTTAATGCAGCTTACAAAAAATACTTTCCAATTATTTTATTATTTAAATATGTATTACTAGGAGGAGATATTTGTACTTTATTTTACATCTTTCATTACCTTAACACTCCATGAAAATAATCATCGAGTCCAAGAATGTCTTTTTGTGAATTATTTTGACAGATGAAACAAACAGCACAAACGGTACAGCTACACAACAAATATTAATATTAGACTAAATACGCAAGTTTGAGTTTCTAGAACAAGGAGGGAGCTCATCAAGAAATCTCACACCTCGAAGTCGTGCCATTCAGGAAGTCTAAGAAATTATTTTTAATCACATTCCTTTTCGAACGATCACGTGGTCTCGCCGAGAGTGAAGCAAGAAGTTCCACCCTCAACAACACCCACGTGGTATATTTCCATTCTTAACATCCTGGCCCCCCATACACCATAGGGGTTCATCAAAATTTCCTGTTGAGTACATAATACTAACATTTTCACACATAAAAATATTAACTTCAGGATATATAATCTAGTTTTCAAATATTAAACACTTCATACTTAAAGAAATAATATAATTAATTAAACACACTTTTAAAATTAAATACAACATTAAGCAATTCAAGCCTAATAATTTAATAACACTTCAAGTTCGAGAATATCTGTTGAAGGAAAATTAATGCCAAGTTCAATAAATCTATCCATGGAACATGATTAATATTAATATTTTGTTTATAACATATACAAAGAAGAATAGTTCCAAAATCTTTGAAAACATAGCACAATTCCATAAAATTAGAAAAATATTATAAATTATATTAAATCTTTGAAACAATAATTAGAATTTAAGATATTTAACATAATAGTTCAAGAAACGATACCAAGAATTAACGACATACTACTTTTAAGTTTTGTTCATGTTGAAATCGTTCAAATATTCAAGTATTTAAACAGATAACACCTAATCCATAAAGTGAAATATAAAATTCAAAAAATCTATACAGCAGATGAAAATGTACAATGTACATAATTTAAGAATATCAACAATAAAATATAGCAATTTTTTAAAGATAAAAACAATTAAATCAAGAAAACCAATAAAATACAAATGAAATAATACTAAAAATAATGCAAAGGTATAAATACTTTCAACAGAAAATTAAATCTAAGTTAAAAACAATATTCAATAAAATTTGATAGTATTCAAATTTTAGCACAAAACACATTAAAAACTTATTATTTATAATTAAAATTGTTGGAGTTCCAAATTGACTCAGTTTTTATTTTGCAAGCCCTCACCTTGCCATCTCTTCCAGGAAACAATTCAAGAATTCTCCCCAATTTCCAAACAATTTGGGGTAAATGATCATCTTTTACCAAAACTATATCGCTAACTTTAAATTTTGGAATATTGTTTTTAACCACACTGGAATGGGCTAAACTTAAATTTAACAAATATTCATTTCTCCACCTGGTCCAAAAGGAACTCATTAACCTTTTTAGATAATTATATGCCTTTATCAATGTTTTCCTGTAAGAGAAATTTGAATCAAGGTGAAGTCTCACAGACAGCAGCGAAGTTATTCTTTTTCCTAATAGAAAATGTGCTGGGGTTAAAGCATTTGGCTCATCCGTGTCACTTCCAACATAGGTAATAGTCCGAGAGTTAATTATTTCTTCTATTTTGGCAAGGAGAGTTTGTTAACTGTTCAATGGTCAGAGAAGACTTTCCAAGAGTCTTTCGCAGAGCTACTTTCACTGTACGCACCATGCGTTCATAATATACGCCCCATCAGGCGGCTCTTTCCATTATATACTTCCATTTTATTGGAAGCATAATAATTTTTCACCGCCAGATGACTCATAACTGACCACATTTGTTCCAGCTACAATTCAGCACGTTTTAAAGTACGCGCATTGTCCGATTTCACCACTGAACACAAGCCTGGTCGGGAAATGAAGCGTCGGAAGGCAAGAAGAAAGGTATCAGTCGACAGACAACAGACGAGTTCAAGATGGACACTTCTTGTCACTACACAAGTTTTCAAGAGAATATATTATTTTGCATCACTATCTTTCACAAATAGCGGACCAGCAAAATCAACACCGATAGTTGAAAATGGAGCTGATTGTTTCACTCGTTCAGCTGGTTGTGGGGCAACATTCTGGTCTCCTGGAGAAGAATTGAATTTTTGCTGGTGACGCATTTTTTGAGAACTGCTTTTATAGTTTGCCTGGCTTTTAAGATCCAATATGCCACGACTCCAAAAGCCTTTGAAGAGGAACCGCAGAACATGTGTAACTGTAAATCGTCTCCACTTATTACACTCGTGGTGGAAAAGTCATGTCGAGGTATAACTAAATTTTGCAATTCTTGTATTTATTTACACCAGGTTTGCCATCTTTCATTAATTTCTCCCGAGATCAATTCATCCCACTCCACACCAAGCTGCCATAACTCTTACAAAAGGCACTTTATTCGAATCAGGAAAGGCGTTATAAATCCGCAAGGATCATACATTTTTGCAGCGGTGTGGATAACGTTTCTTTTAGTGCATACATTGTCATCCAAAGTTGGCAACAATGATCTTAAGTCAAGCCCTAGAGTGTCTTCGTTATCCTTTCAAATGAGTCCTAACACTTTCAAATGTGAATCTGAGTGTTCACTTATTTCAAATAAAGAATTAGATTTCCTCCATAAGTCTTTTAAATCTTTAGAATGAGTGTCGAATTTTCTCACACTTATGTTCACGTCTTTCAAGATCGAAGCAGCATCAGAAGACAGCTTAAGTGCTTCGTGTACGGTGAAACTTCCATAAATAAGGTCATCCACTTATAGTGATTTACTCAACATTTCATGTGCGAGAGGGTGTGTATCTTGATATGCTTTGATATGAGTTTTGATAGTTGCAGCCAAAACGTAAGGAGAACATGTGACACCGAAACAATGTCTATTAAAATGATACACTGTTACGAATTGAGAATTTTCGCAGTTTTTATAATACAGGAAATATAAATAATTCCGGTCAAAATCCGCGACTTGAAGGAAAGCATGAGCTATATCTCCACAGAACCCAATTTTGTGTTCTCTGAATTTTATTATAACATCTATAAGGTTGTCGTTCAAGTTCTCTCCCGAAAGAAGGCAATCATTAAGGCTATTATTAGTCCCTTGTTTACAACTGGCATCATATACAACTCTTGGTTTAGTGCTAGAAGATAATTCTCTATAAACGTCTCTATGTGGCATTGTATACCTATTAAAACAATTATCATTACACATTTCTATAATTAATTATCTTAATTGCTCCTTCATTACTGTGTTATTACCTTTCAAACAATAACTCATGACTGTTAAATCTTTTTTCTAATGAAAAAAAATCTTCTTTTCGCGACTTCAAGATCATTCGATAAACTTTCTCGCGAAGTTTCTGATTTCCATAAAAGCGGTGCTTCGCAACGCCCGTTTACAAACCGCAATTGAGTTTCGAAATTACTCATACAATCCGAAGTTTTTTTTCTAACCAGTTCATAATCGAACAAAAAAGGTTCCATATCCCATAAGCATTTCAAATCATTCTCAAATGAAGAGCAAACAACCTTCAAAAGCAGGAAGTTGTGTCTGGCAGCTCTGCTGGACCTGCACTGCAAACGTATTTCCAAATACTGTTGGTCGAAGATATAAGTTATTACTTATTTGTTTAACTTTTCCCCTCAAAGCAGAGTACACGAAGTAAGCGACCAATAGCACTTGTATAGGCTTTGTATCTTTCCATGAATCAGCAATTTTACAATCGTCGGAGAGAATGTTTTGGATTAATCTGTGGTTGATATTCGAATACAGCTGGGTTTCACTTATCTCATTGGTGACTAATGCTTGAATATCTATGAATGGGTATGGTGGGAATCTACTGCGAAGAGTGATGTTTACAAGATCAAGTTCCTCTTCGGAAGGACTGCGTTTTGAGAAAGTGTAAATGAGAAGTTTTTCTGTCTTCAATGGTTTCACATTCAATGTTTTTGCCAAGTCTCTTCTGATAAATGATTTTTGTGAGCCCGAATCGAATAACAATCTTGCAATTAACTTTTTAGATCCATTTTCTACTTGAACACTAGAAGTTTGTAGTAACTATGCTGTAAACTCTGACACGCTTCACAGGGCTGTATTTTTACATTACACTGGGAAATTAAATGTTTACTAGCTAGATAATGATGACAACGTCCTTCCTTTTTTAGCTTGTAGCGTTTCTGTTAATTCGTGAATGATCTACATTTTGATCCGATATGCGAGTTAGAGTCACAGAAAATACAAACATTTCTGACAATTGTGTTTAATGCGGCTGAGGTTGGGACATAAGTTTTAAATATAGGTGGTTGATAATAACCTTTCGAGCGAGAAGTTTCGTGATTTTTCAGTGGCAGTCCAGAAATCACATTAGCCGCTTCTCGAGATTCAATTTCAAATTTAACAAAATTTATCAGTTCGGTAACATCACCGGTCTTTCAGGATCCATCTTGCGATAAAATTCTACCACTAGATTATGAGGTAACTGTTTTAACAAATTGGTATCAATAAATGACCGTACGTACCGGTCGCAATTCCCATGACATTCAAATTTCGTATACAAACTTCGCTTTTGCAACTTTCGCGCTTTCGAATTCGACTAGTATCACAAAAAGTCCTAACAGAATATATTCACGGGTTTTTCGGCACCATTGAAAATAATCATCGAGTCCAAGAATGTTTTTTTTTTGTGATTTATTTTGACAGATGAGACAAACAGCACAAACGGTACAACTACACAACAAATAGTAATATCGGACTGAAATACGTAAGTTCAAATTTCTAGAACAGGGAGGGAGCTCATCAAGAAAGCTCACACCACGAAGCAGTGTTGCTAGATTTTCAGAACAAACAGCCTCTGTTTAGCAGGCGTAAACCTCTAGAGATCTGGGATATATCGACACATCTAATTGCGCGATATTATCTACGATATTTTAAACGACGCCGATATATATCGACACATCTAATTGCGCGATATTATCAACGATATTTTAAACGACGCCAATAGATATCGATATTTTTTATATGTGCCATGTGTTAAGCACACACATGGCAGATATTTATAAGCGCATAGTGCTTTTTTTTATTTTTACCGCTGCGTGCTGCTGAATTAAGATTCATATGTGTATGCTTAATTTTTCTTCCAACTTTAAAAAGCTTTTGATAAATATGCCAAAAAAGGACTAACAACCTTTTTTTTCAATTATTAGTCTCCCGTCTATGCAGCTCTGTTCTTAATAACATACACGTTTTAAGCAAAATCTGTTATTTAATGAATAATTATTCAGTGTTGTGTACATTATTTATAATTATTATCTTTGTTCAATTGTGCAGTGCACATTCGTACATTTAGTGAATACTGAAAATAATGCCACCAGATCTTTCAAAAATCTCACATATTTCATCTTCACTTCTTTCACCCTCGATTGCCTGTTTGGACATTGTGCCATACATTGCATATGAATCAAATTTCATCATCATTTCTTTACTAGGATTAAAGTTTGCACAGCTTTCACCTCTAAATTTTAGTCCATACCTAACCATCATGATTGACTCAGTCGTCTTCAGCTGTAGCGAGTTTCTGAGTTCAGTTTTAACATTACTCAGCTGAGAAAACATTATCTCGATAGTTGCATTTGAAAATGGCAAATTCATTAAGGTCAATGCATACTTACAGAGCTGTGAAAATTGTATTTCTCCAGTAGCATCTGTTAGTTTATCTATAGAGGCCCATAATTTGACAAGGCTCTGCTTGATAAATGTCTCGGCTGACACTTCTGAGATCAATGGTAACCGATCCCACTTTCTCCGGCACTTATGCACATTTTCACACAGGCTACGAATTGTGCAGCAAGTGGAACAATGTTGCACTTCACTTTTCTCACAGCATTATTGGGATGTAGTGTAGACAAATGAAGCAGCACACTAACATTATCTGATAGCCTACTACGTACTTCTTTGACTAGTTGAACAGTGAATTCTTTACAGAGACGTTTAATAGCGACGACATTCAACTGTTCACTTGATAATGTTTATACTGTGATGCCATGTTCATTCATTCAATCGATTGGCATTCTAAGCCGTTTTATAAAGGAGACTATCTCACTTATGTGGATTCCGCTAAGTCTACCTCGATTCTGTAATTCTTCTTCTTGACCTTTGTGCAACACGGAGTAGAAATGGTCACTGCGTCACTTTGAACCTAGGTTAATCTCTGTAAATTATAATCACTTCTGAAAAACCAGCAAGCCAGTGTTGGCAACTCAAAACATCAAAAAAACCCTAAGCTAGTTTAAAAACAGAGTATTAACGACAATTATATCTCAGACCTCTACAAAAACCTCTGTTCTTTTTTTCCAAACATCTGTTTTTACCTCTGTTCTGACCTCTGAAGCGAATTGAAACCTCTAGATCTAACGGTAAAACCTCTGTGAATTGGCAACCATGCCCCAAATCCGTGCCATTCAGGAAGTCTAAGAAATTATTTTTAACCCCTTTCTTTTTCGAACGATCACGTGGTCTCGCTGTGAGTGACAGCAAGAAGCTCCACCCTCAACAACACCCATGTGGTACAATTCCCATTCTCAACACTCCACATAGCTTTGATGAAGCATTTCGTTTATCAAGATCTGATCAATTTTGGTAATGACGAGATATTTCGTCACATAGGTATTGCTCCTTTTTTGATGATGACGAGTTCAAGATCTGGTCTATTTTACTAATGACGAGATACTTCGCCGAGACATCCATCAGAAGCGTTAATCATAGAATACTAACACCACTATTAACCTTTGGTGGCTGTTTCTACGAGGCATCTCGTCATTAGTAAAGTGACCTTTATGGAAGAGTTATCTCGTTGTTAGAAGAAAACTGTCAGATCTTTTAATCTCGTCATCATTAAAAAATCGGCCGAAATCGGTCTCGTCATTAGCAAAATTGGTTAGGTCTTGTTGGTCGAGATAACTCGTCAAAACCGTTTGGAGGGTTATAAGGCAGTTTTTGAGTAGGATTGAATAGAATTCTTCAAAAACATTCTATCGCTCATTTCATTAGAATAGATTGGTATGAAAAAAATGCTATTAATCATTCCCTTTGAAAATAATATTCTTTATACCGATTACGAGACCCATTCCATATATTAGATTCCTTTGGAAGATTCTATTTTCCTTTCTTTAAATATAATCTATTGAAAATATTCTGTACTCCTTTCCTTAACCTTTGTAACTAAGCCTAATCCTTTGTAAGGAATAGATTGACCTATTCACAGCAGAATAAATCCCATGGAAATAGTCTTTTCCTTAGAAATGTCCCTTTAAAGGCTCTGAATCATAAGATTTGATCATTCAAAACTACTATTACTCGTTTCCTTAGAATTGAATCTTTTAGAAAAACTATATTTGCCCATTCTATAGAACTAATTCCTTTGGTTCCATTGTTACTTTCCTTAGAATTAAATCTTTTAGAAAAATTATATTGGCCCATTCTATAGAACTAATTCATTTGGTTCCATTGTTACATTCCTTGAAATAGAATCCTTTAATAAGGTCCTGTTGGTAATTTCATGAAAACATAATTGTTAAGAAAGAGAGGGTCCATTGTTCCTTTCCTTACAATAGAATCTTTGCGAAAACGTTTACTACTAATTTTCTTGGAAATGAATAGTTTGGAAAAATTCTATAGTTTTTGCCTAAAACTAAAAACCTTTAGAAAGGATCTGTTGGTCATTACATTAAAATAGAATCACAAAGAAATATACTCCTTTGTTCCTTTACTTAATATCTCTGCGAAATTTTCTATCGATCCTTTCTTTAGAAGGGAATCATTTGGAGAGGTTCTTTGGACCCTTGACTTGTCCACAAGATCTGGTCGTGCTTGTTAATGAAGAGATACCTCGTCGAGACAACCACCAGGAAGGTTAATGATGGAATATTTTATAACATTATTAATAACAAAGCTGCTTTTGAGACGGATGAAAAGAGGAGTATCCCAAAACAAAAATAACTGTTCCTCTTTTACATAATGTAAAAGAGCCGTTTTTCATGGCCAAAAGTTATCATCTACAACCGGGAAAGTGGAATACCACTCCGACTAATCAAATCCATTCAAGTAAAAAAGGTGGAGCCACGATTAGTGTAATGATCGGAAGAAATTATTCAGATGACACAGTTCCTCCTACCTGCATCCTGTGCGCGAGGACATTAAAAAGAGATGCTTTGTACTGCTTATCTTTGTTTCCAATTTTCACTCCGGAAAAAGGCAGGGAGCTGAAACAGAGTTCCTGGAAACCTGTACTTTTATGACACGAGGGAAATGACGAGCTTTCTCTCTTCATTCGCTCATTTTGTTCGTAGTTCTCTGAGCGTCACGAGATTTCAGAGTAATGTAGGGATGCTTTTATCCAGCACACTTCATGTCTAAGTCTTTCGAAATAATCCACAGATTCTTTCAACCTTTGAAATTATTCTATTGAAGCTTTTTTAGAATAGAATCCTTCAGAAAGATTATATTAGTCCCTTTCTTAAAATAGAATACGTTAGAACGATTCTATTGGTTACTTCCTTGCAAAGGAATCCTTTAGAAAGATTCTATTTATTCCTTCCCTGGAATAGAATATTTTAGAACGATTCTACTGGTTTCTTTCTTGAAATGGAATCTTTTAAAAATATTCTATTGGTTGACTCCTTGGAATAGAATATTTATTTGGAAAGATTCTTTTGCACCCTTCCTTGGACACAATTATTTGGAACAATATATTGTTGATTCCACTAGAATCCTTCGCAAAGATGATATTGCTCATTTGTTAAGAATAGCATCCTTTAGAACGATAATATTGGTCCATACTGTAGAATAAATTCATTTGGAAAGTATTTATTTCAGTTTCTTTTTCTTAAAATATTAACCTTTACAAAGATTCTCTTACGATTTTTCTTAGAATAAAATTCATCCGCCGAAACGATTATTGTATCCCATTCTGTAGAATGAAATGATTTAAAAATATTCAATTTATTCTTTCTTTAGAATAGAATAATTTGAAACGACTATATTGGCCCATTCTGCAGAATGCAATACTTTGGAAAGATTCTATTGATCAAGAAGATCAATACTCGTTAGAAGTCTTACAGAGAAAACTGCGTGCTGAATTGTTGAATAGTGTGTGTGGAACCCTTCAGAGTGCTAGTAGAGAAAATTCAAAGGTCAAAGGAATAATATCTAAAAATTCATTAGCATAAAATTTGAAAAATGATTGTCTTCATATGCGTTTCTAAAGTTTTGGAAAGTCAAAAAATCCTGGATCAATGTCGATCAAAATATATATCAAGATTGCTATTCATACTCTGAACTAGATATAGCAGACGAAATTAGTCTAAGGGTCACGTTACTACTAGCTTTGGTCATATGATCCTTGGCACGTATATAAATGTAACGATTGCTCAATCTACTTTTATATTTACTCTATGATTCCTACACGAAGATTTGAAACAACCTGAATACTTCAATTTGTGTTCAAGGATAAATTTTAATAAGTTCAAGTATAAAAATTCACTACCCACACGAAGTACACAACTGAAGCTTTTACTGACACAATAGATCACACAGCATTCGTAATGAATGAGAAACTTGAGGGTGTAGAGCCTGTTAGAATGTACAACTTGCAGAGTAGATCTACTAAACCATATACTACTAGGATTAAACTTTGAGTAATATGGCACGTTGTGAAATACATTTGTAGTTCGTGTTAAGTTAGCAATGGATTTTTATTTAAAGTTTCTTTATCAACCCTCTGAGGGTTCTCACGCAGGATTCTACCCTGAAATTCAGGGACACAGTTAATAAGACTTGTATACACAGGCTCGCAAGGAACTCTTTTCAGAGAGGTTGAAAGACGAAAGATTGGTAGCCCAAAACTTGTTGCTGTCGATGGCTTTCTCACTGGATTTAGATTTTAACGTATCCCTGCCATTGGATCATTTCGCAGTAATGTTGAAATCGAACATCATGCCTTGAAAACTGCTGTTCGTGTGGTTCCCAATAACGCCATGTCTTTTTCTTTAATTATTGGATGCGACTTAATTAACCAAGCTTAACTAACCATATCTTCTACAGGTATACATTTCGCGAAATTCCCCATCGATTACTCTCCTGACGAACCATTTGTGCTAGCCATTACTGATGACTCACCAGAGTATGGCATTCACCCGTTGCTATCCTAGACATTAAGTCACAAGTTGAGAATTTTATCCTTCAGTATACACCTAACAAAATGAAAACTACCAACATTGAGATGTCCATTACCCTTAAAGACCAGAAACCTCTTTTCCGTCATCTCCGTCGTGTACTATTCTCCAAACGTGCATAGTCGAGAAACAAGTTAACGAATGGCTCACAAACAAAATCATAAAACCCTGCTCTCCTTCATAGTATGCCAGTTCTGTGGTTGTGGTTAAAAAGAAAAATGGTGGTCATAGAGTTTGTATTGACTACATACACTTAAACCGGATTATTGAAAAAAAATCATTACCCAATTCACAACATAGACGATATTTTAGATAAATTGCAAGAAGCTAGAGTTTTTAGTACCATTGATTTAAAAAACAGCTTTTTTTCATGTGACAGTAGACAAAAAGAGTAGACCCTACATATCTTTTGCAACAGACATTGGGGAATTCTACTTTAAACATATGCCTTTTGGGTTGTGCAAATCCTCATCTGTTTTTCAACGATTCATTAAGCTGTTTCCAGTTAAGATATTATTCATTCAGATGTTATTTAATGTTTTCTTTAACTTTTAGTATTTGTCCCAATCGTGTAACTGTCCTCAATGTACTAATAAATGTTTGTAATTAATCACTATGGGGTGTTCTGCTTGAACAGTTCTACATTAGTTAATAGGATTTCGAAAAGAAGGATTCAATTTAAGTGGTGAGAGGTCAAATTAGTGCACATTCTCCACATATGCATATTAATGAATGTGTCCAATTTTCACGTAGAAGTCAGAAAGATATGAAAAGTGGTAAATTAAGATTAGATTTGGGTTTAAGCCATTAGATAGAAAGAACGTAGCAGAAATTTTTTCAAAGTACTCGTTCTTAAGAAATAAACACAAACCTCTTTGGATTTAAATTGTAGCAGGTCTTTTTTATGTTACCTGAATAAAGTGCTATGGTCAATAAAGCGTAAAACGTTGTGACGAGTTAGAGGTTAATATTTATTTAATCATTCCTCAACTATGGACATTATTAAGATTCTTAATATTATTAAGGAAAATATCTTGTGAAATAACTTGTTTTCAACAGAATTCCAAGCAGTGGTCATTTAACTTTATGAACCTCGAGAGATTTCCGAATGGTGCCCTTTTGCTTTTACTCCGTAACACACTTGATGACTAAATTAATCAG
Source organism: Metellina segmentata (assembly GCA_947359465.1). Taxonomy (NCBI): domain Eukaryota; kingdom Metazoa; phylum Arthropoda; class Arachnida; order Araneae; family Tetragnathidae; genus Metellina; species Metellina segmentata. Next base: position 23,421,322 of record OX375872.1, read on the forward strand.
TCGTTTTAAGTAATCTATGAATTCTTTCAACGTTTAGAAAGATTTTTATTAAGAATCCCTTTGTAATATTATATTGCCCCTTTCCTTATAACAGAATCCTTTGGAAAGATTCTTCTACTCTTTTTCTTAGAATAAAATCCTTTGGAAATAGTCTTTTCCTTAGAAATGTCCTCTTAAAGGTTCTTTAATATCCCCTTAAATCATACGATTTGATCATTCAAAACTATCATAACAAGCTCTATTGTCTTGGCAAATGTTTACTTCTCAAACAGTGCCAGGTTAAGGTTGATTCAAGCATAGTGTAATGTAACTCCGAGATTATAACTCTCACCAAAAGTTATTACCTGTGTCCCAAGAGTCTCTACTCTTTCTCTCACGTTTCGCATCCAATATTGCAATAGAACATTCTACACTTGGGTAGCAATGGGAGAATGATAAATATTAATCCAGACTATTAAGTGTAAAGATGGTCAGCATAAAGAGTAAATATTTGAAGAGATTTGCTTCAGCTTTGCTACAATAGGCATGCTTCCTTTTAATGTAGGGAGCTTAAGACAACACTATCACTACAATTATGAAACAGTGCCACTTCATGACGGTAGCAACTAGGGGATATCCCGACTGAGTATAAAACGGGAGGGGGTTTTTATATATTTGTCTAAGCATTGATAATCGACTTTACAAAATAACTTCTGTGAGGCTTTTGGTGGGAAATTTCAAAACTGAAATTAAGAAATAGAAATCATTTTTTGGTAAAGAAAGTTATAATAGAATACGCATCAATATCCTTTTATCGGTACGCGAGGAAAGTGTCTAAGAATTGGGAAGTATTTTTTGTACTTAAAAGTAAATTAAAAAGAAAAAGCAGAAATTGCTGAATAAGGTGTCATCAAAAACTTGCAAAACGGACTGGTTTATATGTTTAGAAGAATATATGGATTTGTTCAACCATTAAAAGTATTATATATATATATATATATATATATATATATATTCTTCTTTTTCTTAGAATAGATACCTTTGGAAAAAATTGTATTGATTCTTTCCGTAGAATAGAATTGTTTAGAAGGATTTTATTGATACTTTTCTTAGAATACAATTGTTTGAAAAGGTTTTTTTGGTCCTTTTTCCATATAATGGAATAAACAGGAAACGTTTTATTAATCAAAAATATGAATCTCCAGGTGATTGCCACAACAAGATACCTTGTTATTAAATTAAAATTGACTAGATCTAAATGTATATATATCGAGATATACACTGACGAGCCAAAACATTATGACCATCCCCACATTTTTCAATGAACTCGTCTGGATGACGTAGAGGGCACGTGATTAAGTGAGAATGGTATTTAACTGCTGCTGGAGAAGGTAAGTAATCATTCTTGCACTTACTTTTGCGAGGGATGGGAAAAGCTATTGATCCAAGCGAATTTGATAGAGGGCAGATCGTAATGGCCCGAAGACTCGGAACGAGTATCACCGAAACTGCACGACTGGTTGGTTGTTCAAGATCTGCCGTTGTTAGTATTCATGCAAAGTGAATAAATAAAGGTGACACCATCAGTAGACGCAAGGTGTTGGTCGTCCAAGCGTCATAAAAGAAAAAGGACGTCGGGGACTGTCCCGATTGGTGAAGCTAAATCGGCGCGAGACAGTGGCTTAGCTGACAGTCCGATACAATTCAGGTATACCCGATACTCTGGGACCCGTAATTATTGTAGAACAGACCATAAACGTTGCGAACAATCTGAACATCATTGCGGATCAGTTGCACCCTTACATGTCGTTTGTCTTCCCAACTGGAAATGGAATCTTCCAGCAGGACAGCGCCCCTTGTCACAAGTCTCGGATTGTGTTGGAGTGGTTCGAGGAGCATACTGATGAATTCCACTTAATGTCCTGGCCACCTAACTCGCCGGATCTTAATCTGATAGAGCACATTTGGGGTGTCATGGCGCGGCAGCTCAAAGCTCAAACACCACCATGTCCGAATATTTCGACTTTGCGTGACCGCTGCTTAGACATTTGGTACAACCTGTCTCCAGTCATGTACCAAGAACTCGTGGCATCTATACCCAGGCGAGTTGCAGCTGTTTTGCAAGCCAAAGGAGGTGCAACGCGTTATTGAGTAGGTGGTCATAATGTTTTGGCTCTTCAGTGTATATCGTCATTATCACACATACACAAAATGAGTCCGATATGGATGGATGAGATATAACCGTCAAAACCACTTGGATGGTTAAAAATGGTTAAGAATCATGAATTGATGACTCCAGGCAGTAAGGTGGAATTATGCATGCAAAATTCTCAGAGGGTCAAGTGAAACAATGTTGTGTTTGGCTACGGGAATCACATACACTAACAAAGACGACGTCGATTTATTCATTGAAGACAGCCCTGACCAAATTTTGAGATTTGGTGAAGACTCTAAGAAACGTCTCGCAGGTTCCTTTAACGGAAATGTTGCTTTGTAGTCATCATACCTTAAATTCAGTGAAAGAAGTCAATGCCTGACTGAAAGATTCAAGTCACCAAAACCAATGCCAATTAATTTCATAAAAAATGACATGTGTGTTACGCCAAATGTATTTAGTAGTTCTGAGGGGCTCACACGCACAATTTCCCCTTGCAACCTTCAGTCTTTCCTGAATGATTTCTAACCAGTTGGTCCTTTAGAAACAGAATCTTTTCTAGCATTCTTTCAATCAATAGTCAGAGGGGTCGCGGTAACCCGGTTGGAAGAGTAGCAGATTACTAATCAGAGGGTTGCGAGTTCGAATCCAACCAAAGACCACCATGTCGAAGACGGAAGGATGCACGCTAAATCTGTCATGGCCTCAAATACCCTTCGGTTGGAAGTTTGGAGAGTGGGATGTCAGCTCATGTGTGACATCGGCCAAGTAATTTTGAACCACATCATGTGATCGTGGTTCGAAATTATGTGTGGTGTTGTCCTCTGATCTTTCCCTTCGGGTTTCGATCTCGCACCGTCACCATTAGCCCGTTGTGTTATTACAGTGCTACGGTATGAAAAATACCATGACTCATAACGTTAATAAAGTTAACGTGAAAGCGCTTCACAAGTTGTTTTACGGCAATGTTGCCTTTCAGCAAATATACCTTTAATACAATGAAACAAATTAAGGTTTGGCTGCTCGAATCAAAAGTTGTTAAAAGGGATATCTTTCTTAATTTAAAAACACCGTTGTTAAATGTGTCCTCAAATGCACTTATTTTAATTGCAGTGAAATACGATTTAACGTATTTCAAGGGACCGGAAAGAAATAACGTTATATGCGGGAAAACGTTCAATCGGGGTCGGAGAAAAACAAAACATAGAGCATGACATAAAACTAATTTAAATAACATACCTTTATTTCTTCCTTTACAATTGTTTATTGTTTGAGGAAATCTCTGTTATTTTGGTTTGCGTTTTGCTTTTACTAGGTAAATCATTAACATCATTCTCCACAGATATGAGTTTTTCAAAGTTTTTTATTATATTTAATTTGCAACTGATGTGTTTGACGAAGCTATTCACTACGAACACAAAAAGGGCTATCTCAGGTTTTTTTTATCATTAAAGATAGAGTAAAAATTTCAACGGATTTTGAAAATATTACACCAGATGACTCAAGTAGTCCGAATTTTATGTGAATTTGCATCATATTGGGTGAAGGTGGGACTCATTCTTAAAATTATTGTTTGTTTTCTTTTTAATGTTTTTAGATCAGTAAGGACACGAAAAATACTGTCACGGGCAAAGCCGTACTGGCCTGCTAGTATCTGACTATTTTAAGAAAATCGCTTTGAGTTCTCCCCCGCTAAAAAAACGTTAAATCCTGGAAATTTTTCGAAGTGACAATGTTAAATACGGGACTTTTTTTGCATTGAAAGTATAGGAGATTATTTGGGACCAATGAAAAATGACATTATGTGCGGGAAATCGTTAAATACGGGTTTTGTTAAATCAGGGTTTCACTGTATTAACACAATATCGTCTGTCTCTCTTACTACCGCAAAGTTGCTTTTTGGCAAGGTTACACTTAATACAGTGAAGGAAAGTATGGTTTTGTATCTTTTACGGCAATTTTGCTTTCCAACCAGCATACACTTAGAACTGTGAATCAATCAAAGTACGGTTTGGCTGCTGAATCCAAAGTTGTCAAAAGCGATTTAGATTTTCTTAATAAAAATAACGAGTGGTAAACGCCAAATGTATTTAATTACTAACTCGAAATAGCCTCTCAAGGGCTTTTACAGCAATGCTAATGCTGCTTTCCAGTTCTTTGTAAAGTGAAGTCAAGCAAGGTTTGGCTGCGTGAATCAAAAATTGTCAAAAGCAATGTCGATTTTGTTAACAAAAATAGAACGTGTTTAAAGTAAAATGTATTTGTTACTAACGCGATAGCCTCACAAGGTCCCTTTAGCATAAATTTTGCTTTCCAGCATGCATGCACTCAGTATAGGGAAATAAAGCAAGATTTGACAGAGTGAATCAAAGCTGTCACAAGCGATGCCGATTTAGTCATTAAAAATTGCACTTGTTTGACGTCAAATGTATATTTAGTTATTAACATTAAATCGCCTCTTTAACAAGGTTGTCAAAAGTAATATTGATTTTGTTAATAAAAATGTGCGTTTTTACCGCCAAAAGCATTTAGATATTAACAAATCCCCCAATGTATCTTTTACCGCAATGTTGCTTTCTAGCAAGCATACACTCTGAACAGTGAAATACACCAATGTTTGCTTTGTATAAGAAGGCACCAAAAGCAATGCCAGTTTAGTTAATAAAAATGGTACTCAATATTTAAAAAAAAATTAGTGTTATTACTTTATTTGCAAAATAACGGCATCAGATAAAGTTCTAAAATCAACTTTCGAAATTACTTTTCTTAAAAAAAATTAGTGATGAATTTAATACCTGTTTTCGAATTCCACATAAAACTTCTATTTAAAAAGGTATAAATGTATAAATTTTAATATAACTACAAATCAGGACACGAAATCGAAGCTAAAAATTTAAACTTACCCGAAAGCCGACAACACACGGTTTGGTGGATCAACAACAATAATAACGAAAACACAAGCGTTTCTGAGTAGTGTTTTCTCAGCCAATGAATAATGCCCTTATTTAATACATTTTGTTCAGAGTCAAATTCCTTTGAAAACTCAAGTATTCATTGCAAGTGTAATCTTGATAAAAAGATCTGTTTCAAATCTGAAACTGCAAAACTTAATGTAACCTAAAAACAGCTATTTTCGTCTGTATTAAGAACTATCACATTAAATGCTGAATGAAAAGGAATCCTTTTTTATCCGACGTCCTTCAGATATATGTATTAGGTCGTCGGAGGATCTGTTTGGGATTCTATCAACTGCAATATTTTGTTAACCCCTAAAAATAGAATCCCTTTTCCATCATGCAATTGTGGAAGTGGGGGATTCGAGATATAAGCTGTAGATGGTGATGCTTGGTGCCTAATGGAGTTCGTAAGAGAAGCAGCTTATAGAATATGACTCTTATTTTGTGACATATCATGCCTTTTTTTATTATTAAGTCTGCGGAAGCTTTTCTGATAGACTTCCAAAAATCGGCTTAGGGTATATGCGTCTAAGTCGCAGGGTTCGATGATATATATATTTAACAGTTTAAAATGCTTTTAGAATCTTATTACAGTACGGTCGACAAATACTTTGGAAAGTTGGCGAGTTTCTTGTAACCCGACCAAAAAGGTTGGTGAAATGATTTATAGATAAAAAGCTAGCAACAGTTGTGACATCGTGTTGGATAACATTACTTTTTCAAGAGGTTTTCTGTTATACACTTTTTATTCCTTGTAACATTTTTGAGTTCGTGATTCTCAGGAAATGTCTGAATAATATCTGGCCGTAGTAAATAGTTTTTCTGAGAAAGGAATTGATTTTGTCAGATAGTGCTGTTCAAAGTAACACGTTTAGTAGACGTGGGTGGACTTTATTTCAAAATACTTATTTTATAGCATGATGCGAGAAGTTTTAGCTCAGGGAAAGTAATGCAACGATTTGTAAACATCAATTGGATTTGTTTTATTCCACACTATTTAAACTGATAGATTCTTGATTCATTCATCTCTCACTATGGGAAGAAGTAAACTATATGTTATATAATTAATGAAATATAGGTAGAGTAACGTTTACTATATACATAAAAATACTATAGGAAGAAGTAAGCTATAGGAAGAAGTAAGTTATAGGAAGAGTAAACTATAAAGTAAAATATAGGACGAGTTACGGGAAACTTCCTACTATAACTTGCTAGTAGGAAATAGATAGATAAGTAATAAATCTAGTAAAGAAATCGATATCTCCGAGCTGATCGTTTTGGGTTCATGGTTGTTAAGTATGGGTTCATAAGTATATGATTATTAAGATCACTAGATAACGGTATTAGTAAAAATCAACTATTGTGTAACTGTATATACTGTTTTTCTTACTATTTCATACAATTGTAGGAAATCAGATACTTTTATATACAATGAATGACAACCGTTGAACTGAATGAAATAAATGCCAGGCACCTGACTTTACTCCATTTGCTATCTGGATTCCAATACTTCTGTACTCTTACTAAAATTACTAAGTGCAATGCACGTGACGTGTCTAAGTGTTGAACCGACATAGGTTTTCTACAGTTACATAAAATACCAGTCAGGAGTAAAAAATATTACAATAAAATAAGTGTACACTTCAGATGACAGTCACAAGACTGTCATGCTCAGTCAAGAAAACCAAACTCAGAATTTGAAGCCTTTCTTTTTTCTATTACAACCGTTGAAATGACTAAACTTGTGTGACTAAACTTGAAAGCCGTCGTTTGCTTAATAGTATTAATGTAGTTGCATATTGACAGGATTATAGTACTTTACAGACCGATAATTTATAATATTTTGTCTGGTAAAAAAAACAAGGATTACTGCTCAAGATAGTTGATAGCGAAATGAGCAAAATGTAGGAAAGTAGTGAAGTGTTGGCCCGTTTAGGGACGTCATCAGGGAGAAGCCTGACCCGAACAATACAAATTGGCGTTTCCTTCGTGTGAGCTGCAAGATTGTTGGGAAAATCCTCATACCCCGAACATCAAAAATTGAAAAACATATTGTGTGTATATACTAAAAATCACGAAACTCAACCAGAATATCGATTTTTTTTATTGCTTCAGTATATTTTCAAACTCTTTAGCTTTGAAACGATACAAAGATCTTATAAATGTTTGGAAAATATCTCTAGTTGCAAGGATTTTTCGTTATTAACTGTCACCATATACAAACATGTTTCCAAAACTTTCAACTCAATTTCCGAAGAACTGCGTTTTTACAATAGGAGGCTTTGTTAAAGCGGTGATAACTCAACAATGTGTTGGAATAGTTTTGATATCCTTATAATTTATACATTACAATGTATGTTTCGACTCTCAATCGGTGTTATTAGCTAATAAATGAATTGTTAGTTGATTTTGATTTAAAAATCTTGATTTTTTTGCTTCCTTGATGAAAAAATTGTAAAAAAAACCTATTCCCTCTAGCAACTTGATTGAAAACATAGAGATATTTGAAATAATTTCAGAAAATATTTTTCTGAGCAAATAACGGTTTGAGATATCACAGTTAAAAAATTCTAATTCGACAATTGTATACAAATGAAATGATTAATGATTAGCTTAATACGATTTTTTCACACTGATTTTCAGCATAAACCACTGATATATTGTTAAAAACTGGAATTAAAAAAAATTAAGAAAAAGTTCTAGCGTAAATTTCTTAAGTACGCTTTACGTCAAAATACAGATCACAACTAAGGGTACGACGAAAAAAAGCAGGATAAAATTGACGTGATGAGAAGCCAAATTCTGGACAAAAGATAGTTCAGTAGGTTTGGAAGCAAACTGGAGAACTGTTGAAGAAGGTGAACCTAAAGTTAGAAGGTAAGTAGGTAAGGTATTTTAATTACTGTCGCACACTGGGAGAATTACAACGGGATATTGCCGAAGATCCGGGATCAAACCCGAAGGGAAAGATCCGAGGACAACACCACGTAATTTTGAACCACGGTCAGATGACGATGGCATCCCACTTCCATACTACGCCAACATGAGGGCATTTGAGGCAGATTTAAAACGCACCAGCCCCTTTTAAACTTGACGGTCTTTGGATGGAACCTGCAACCCTCCAATAGGTAACCCGTTACTATCCCAATTGGGCTACCTCCCCCCTCCCTAAAGGTGGATCCGACCAGGCGTTTTTAACGTCTAGGGAATCAATCGAAGTAAAAGATCTGCTTATTTAAAGTCTTATTTTGATTACAGTTTTGACGTTGTATGCCGCGTATCTTGCTCAAACAGGGCCCTTGCGATATACAAACCCAACGATCTGATTGCAGTTAACCATCCAAGTGGTTTCGAAGAGATATATTGTCCATTAAGATCTGATCAATCTTGTGAATGACGAGTTGTCATTAGTACATTGCGCATTTTTTGTGATGTACAGTCCACCAAGATTTGGTCAGTTTTGCTGATGACAAGACACCACTTCAAGACAACCTCCGGGAAGGTTTATTAGTTAAGAAACGGTGATAAAATAGTTATTGAAGTAAAGAATGTAAAAATGATTATCGATACACAATAAAAGGTAGCTAGAAAAATAATTGACACCCTTAAAGTCCCTTAAAGTATTTTTGCTGAAGTTTTGGTCTTGTGTCTTGGTAATAAGTCTCGTCGTAATTAGAACTAATGTATCATGACAGTAGGATAACAATTATCATTTCAAGGTTTTACTGGTAATAGCTAGTAAGAGTGAAAATGCCTAGAAAGCTTGGTGCACAGCCATAAAACAGTTTTATACACAAGTAACACAGTACACAAGTACAAATCCTTAAACGTCTACTGACATTTTGGTCTTGTATCTCGATCTCAAATCGTCTGTCTAACTAACCAATTTGTTGCAAAAAATCACACCAAAGCTACAAACCAACTCTAATTTTAACCCTCTGAGGAGTTCATGTGCAAGCTACAGTCTTTCCCCCTGCATGACTTCTAAGAAGTTTCAACTTTTTTGACCAATAGAACCTTTCCAAATGATTGTATTCTAAGGAAAGAACCAATATAATCATTTCGAAGGATTGTATTCCAAGGAAAGGACCAATAAAATATTTCCAAACGATTCTATTCAATGAAAGGACCAATAGAATTGTTGTGCAAATGATTCTATTTTAAGGAGAAAAGATCAATACACTCTTTCTAAGAAAGTTGTTTTTTAGTTACTATTTATAAAAGGCAGTACTCGGAAGCTTTAATGTCTAACTGGTAGCAAATATCAAGAAAAACAGAAAGCTTGCCGCTCAACTATAAAACAGTTTTATACACCCGCGCAAGTCTGGAAAAAAGTGTATTCATATGAAGAGCTTTGCTTTTCGAATTAACCATGCCCACGTAGTCTGGTAAACGGTTACTACTTAATGCACTTCTTTCTTTGTGCGTGAGTTTTCAAAATTTAGTTTTTCTTACCAAAGTGTTTTCGATGTTTAAACGCTCTTTTGTCACATTCCATCTGGAAGTAAGCTCTGAACATCTGCCTCCGTGATGTTTGTTTCGGCGGCCCGATTTTCATGCGACTTAGACTGACGTTATTGAAAGAGAGTCTTTGTTATTCTAGCGCCGCGTTGGCCCACTTGAAAGAGCAACTCACTTGTAATCGAGTTCGAAACTAGGTCCGGCAAAAAACTGCCTTGTACACGGGGACTGGTGAGCTTTAAATCTGTCGTGGCCTTGTATGTCTTCACGTTGGAGTAGTGTGGAAGTTTGGAGTAGGGTGCCAGCTCAGGTGTTGTTCTCGTCCTCTGCCCGTAGTTCAAAATGGCTTATACTTCCAATCCCTTTGATATAGATCCCGGATTGTCGCCTATAGCACATTGTGTTGCTCCAGAGCGATGTTAATTAGCTACCTATATAATACATTCAAAGTAAAATCTGCTTTCAATTAATAAAAGCACGTATTTAAATGTTACATTTGCCACATTCACCACGCGTAATGTAGTATATAGACAGTTAAGTAGGTATTTAATTAACGTCGCACTGGAGGGACAGAACGGGCAATGGCGACGGGATAAATTAAAAAGCGAATGCTCCTAGGGCCACCCCTCATAATTTTGAACCAAGGTCAGATGTCGATATCAACACCTGAGCTGCCTCCCTCTCAAAACTTCAACACCATGTCAACGTGAGGACATTTAACGCCAAGACAGATTTAACGTGCACCGTCCCCGTTTGCACGACTGTCTTTGGTTGGACCGAACCCTCCGATTGCTAGTATTATGTAATATAAAAGCAGCTTATTCTAGCTTTGAGAAACAGGATCGATTTGATCCCTGCACATTGAAAGGTGTAGACTAATACAGAATGTAGGTTTGAAATTTTAATTTTGTATTCAAATTGGAAATAAAACCGAACCTTCTAATAATTTCCAGTATGGTTTCATTTCATTTGGTGCATCTCAAATATTGATATGATAAACATAATGAATTCTAAAATTTCGCCACCTGTTTGAGTGAAGTGAGGAAATTATGCCCAACCCTCCTGGTAGTTGTCTCGACGAGGTATCTCGTCATAAGGAAAAATGGACCTGGTATTTATTGACGAGATATCTCGTCATTAGAAGAAAACTCACCAGATCTTGATCTCGTCATCATAAAAAAAATCAGCAATATTTTGAGGACGATATATCTCGTCATTAGCAAAATTAGTCATTTCTTGATGGACGAGATATCTCGTCGAAACAAATTGGAAGGTAAAGCAATTCCAAACCTAATGGATGTTTACTTAGAGGAGACTTTTTAATTAACCATTGGAATGGATGTCTAATGATACACAGACTCTTTTTTCATTCAGATCGCATTTCAGAAAAATTTGCACATAGACAGATATTTGACAGGTAGAGTAAAACAATAGATGATAGGTTTATTTATATCCACGAAGAAACTCTTTAATAGCCAATGCAAAATGATTGAATTCATGAGAAAACTACTCAGTCAACTCACCATTTTCGATTCGTACAAATAAAAATTCATAATTAGCTAATAAAATATATACTGTATTAGAATTTATCTTAATTGAAAAATCGATTTGCTACATTGGAGAACTACTCAGATCTTCATCTCATCCATTTTAATTTATACAAACCGAAATTGACATTTAACTAATAAAATCTATACTGTACTTTCAACTATCAAAGCTGAAGGTTTTGAAATCCGAACCATAAATCCTAAGAAAGTTGCCTGTAATAACAAATAATACAAGAAGATAAGACGAGTTTCGTATATTCACGAAAACGTTCTCTAATGGCCAATATAAAATGATTCGAATAATCAAAAAACTACTCAAACATACATTTTATTTATTTTATTTAACATATCATTAAAACAAGATGGGACGGATTTCATATATTCAACGAATTTTTTTTCTAATATGGTCTATACAAAGCGATTTCAGTCATATTGAAAATATAGACAGCCAACAACTTAAACCGAAATAAGAGTAATCAATCCGCCCAACTTTCCAGAAAAATAATCCCATCCTTCACATGAATTTACAAGAAGTCATTACTTTAACATAACATAAAACAAGAAGAGACGGATTTCGTATGTTCAATAATAAAATGTTCTCTAATGGCCAATACAAAGCAAATTCAATTATCTGGATAATGCAGACAGTTAACTCATCGAATTCAACTTGTACAAACCGAAATAAGAGTAATCATTTCGTCCAACATCGCAGAAAAACAATCCCGCCTTTCATTTGAATTTATAGGTCACGCGTTAACAAATAATCAAACAAGACGGGTTTCACATATCTACGAAAAAGTTCTCTAATGGCCAATACAAAACGATTACAATCATCAGAAAAATACAGACAGCCAACTCACCCATTTAAACTTGTACGAACCGAAATAAGAGTAATCAATTCGTCCAACTTTCCAGAAAAACAATCCCGCCCTTTGCATGAATTTACAGGAGGTCACGTCGAGCTACTAAAATAAATGAGAGTAATTATCTCGAGCATTTCGCACCGAAGACTCCAGGATCATCAAAATAATTTCCTTGAAATATTTATGTCTGAAAATTTTACCTGATAAGCAAATGGGCATAAGCCGAACAGTTACGTTTATTAAAATCTCCCCTTGTCTAATTATGCATGCTTGGGTGATAATTTTATGACTCAGGCGTTGCTCTGGAAGCGTTTGGATTAACTAAAGTATATCTTAATTGCGAATCTTAAATCTTCAGAGCTTATAACCGAATCTTTATCTTTAGGAAGGGATATGCCGAACAATTTATTCCCTTTCCTGCACCCTCTTAGTGTTGATGGTTGGATCCTGAAATTATACGGCTGTTAAGCGAAATGAACCCGAGATCATTCTTGTTTGACAAAAGTGGTAAATTGGGCGTCCTGGAGTAGTTGCGATCATTGGTTGACTGTTGAGAATTCAGAATTATGGGTATTAATGTGTGGTAGAAATGTTTGTCATGGTCTCCATAATTTGGGTTCAAGATTATCGAATTATTAACAAAATATAGCTGTATGCGAGTGTTAATTTGATTCACTTACCAAGTTTTATGGTCCGGATTTTGGTACTTGAAATAATAAAGTCTTAATATATATCAGTGAATATAGAGAGAGGAAAACAGAGAAAGAGAGAGAGAGAAAGAGCGAAACAGGTAATTCTCTGCTATTCGTGCTGATGATTTTCTGCTTTCAAAGAAGGTTGATTCCATATTCCTAATATTGAGACTTTGTTCTTTTCAAATTTTTTTTTTTTTTTTTGTCTTTACGGTGAATAGAAACGGAGATAAGGCAATTTGAATTGATCGTGACAGCTGTTTTTTTAATTTATTTTCCAATCTTTAAATGCATTTTTCTCCGATTGTGATTTGTGAACTAAACATATAGTGAATATTTTGTAAGGAAATTTGATGTACTGGTTTTTGTATGTGTTTTGAAGCGCCTGAACTAGGATATAAGAATTATCTTGAAGGAAAACATTTTGTGAAGATTTCGGTGTTGTGGCCTAAGGAAAAAAAACTCTGGTTTTGTTCAGCATTATTCCCAATATCTCTTGACTAGAAAGAACGATTGCATGTCTTTTAGTTCAGGCCAAAGCTTATATATTTAAGAGACTTCATGCATAATTTTAGGCAAATGTACTAATGAGTTTTTTAGTTGTTATGTTTTTCATTAACGTCATTTTTTTAACCTTAATACTTAAGTTTTGCCAATTTATAATATGCTTGAGTTGTTTTATCTTAAAAAGAAAAAGTAGTATAATTTGAACATTAAAAAATACTCCCAAAGTAGTCAGATACCTTAAATTTTTTTTTATTTGGGAAAAGCGTGAAATGAAAAAAAGTTCCCAATCACTAGTTTCTTAGATTGCTTTTAAGTGATTAATATAGATAGTTATGAAATTAAATAATGTTCCCTAAGTCTATGGAGCGTCATGAGATTTACGAGGAGTTAAGTACTGATTTTACTCGACAACACACTTAATTATTTAATAACCACGATTGTGATTTGTGAACTTTGTCTTAGAATAGAATCCTTTGACAACATACTATTTTATTTCTTTCATTAGAATTGAATCATTTGGAATTGTTCTACCGCTCCTTTCCTTAGAAGTTGAATTATTTACAAATAATATTATGTTGGTCCCTTCCTTAAGGTCTCCGTAGACGATCAATTTTATTGTCAATGTGATTGACGGTTTCAATTGATAGGTGCTTCAATATAGCTTCAATCAACCCGTCAATCTCATTCGGCTAATGAAGTGTTCCCTTTTTGAGTTTCAAAATGGTTTCGAATTCAGATTTGAGCTTTCTTGCCTTGATTTTGGTTATCTGCAATCAGGGTTGGGGAAAGAAAGAAAAGAAGAGAAAAGGACGATGGTCCAAAGAGTGGTATAAACAGAGAAGCTGCTTTACTCACTAACATTTACTGAACTTTCTGCGAGGTACTAAATTAGGTAAAATATTAGTTTTCTGTTTTAATTTTTCCAAAGTAAAATCTGATTTGTATTTTATTAACACGTTAACCATTTTTTGCAAAGCAATACTTCGTTTGTTTTTGTTTAAATATTCACTTAACTTTCCATAACTCAAGATAAACACGATACAAAAAAATTAAAAGCTTTACAAACTCCCATTCCCCCACGCACAATCTCTTCTCGTGGGGCTCGATGCATCCGTCATGCCTGCTTAAACTGCTGAACGATTGACGATTGCGTATTTTAATTAGTGAGCCGAGTGGTGTGCCTGTCAACACAACAAAACAGCCTAATTTACAGTTAATTTGCGTTTTGTTAAACAAAAGAAACTATATTTACGCTTTATTACTATAGAGATTTAAATTTCAGATTACTTTGTGTCGACAGATTTTCATGTAATCAGTTAAAAATCATCTGCACTCAAAACCAACGGGACGGCTGTCGAAGACCACCTGCGCGATCCGGGCAGACGACAGAAGGTAAAAAATTTAGAAAACATAGACTAAAACAAGTAAGGCGTTATAGATACAAAGCAAGGAATAAAAATGATTAACTTGCTACGAAAAAATTCTGCGTGAAAAAATAATTGTTTGAATTTATGAAACCATCGACATCGAAATAACTTTTTAGTAACTCAGTAATTTTTTTTAATATTTTGCATTAATATGTATAAAAAAACTGCAATTTTATTAAATATTTTTCTTTTAAACAAGAGTTCTTATTAGTTCTTGGTCCTAATTAAATAATATTTATGTGTGCAAAGATGTACCCCGACTTTATATATTCGTACTGCTAAAATATAAAAGTTTCATTTGAAAACTTATTTATTAACAAAAATTTACATTTAAGGTATCTATCTGGTGAAAAATTTTCCGCAGGTTTCAGATCCGTTGAAATTTTTGCTCTAACTTTATCTACCACGAGGATAGAAAAGCCCCATTTCCTGAACGATTGACAATTGCGTATTTAAGCGATCAATCGGAGCCGTCAATGTACATCAATCAAAATTTCTATCAATGTGCGTCAATCGATTGACAATCGCGTCAATCGCCTTCTACACGATCAATTGTTTGCTTTAATGAGCATCATTGACAATCACATTGACAATAATATTGATAGTCTAGGGACACTTAGAATGAAATCGTTTGGAAATTTTTTTGTTATTTTCCTCAGAATAGAATAATTTAAAATTATTCTACTGTTTCTTTCCTAGAAAGTGAATAATTTGAAAAGATTATGTTGTGTGGTCCTTTCCAAAAGAAGAGAATCTTTTGAAAACATTCTATTTTGTTTCTTTCATTCGATTAGAATTCTATAGAATTTTTTGCTGCTGCTTCTTTCCTTGGAAGTGAATCCCTTGGAAAGATTCTATAGGTCGAAAAGGTCAACACTGGTTATAAGGCATTCTGGGAAGACTGCAAGGTGCAATAATGCATATGAATCTCCAAGTGGGCTAGACTACAGTCTTATCATTATGAACACAAAATAGAGGCCCTACTTTACCTATAAAGCCAAATAGCAAATGTTTTAACTGATAGAGTAATTTTATAAGAAATAAATCGAATATAACCGGAGAGAAAAACTAAATTGAAACTAACCCATCTCTTTAACCCCTATACAACATACATTCCCTGGCATTTCAACAGAAATATTTTCAAGGTCAAAAACAGGAAAAAGCAGTTAAAATTGACAAAGTATGTTTCATTTTTCTTTCAAACAATAACTCTAAAATGAACAGACTCCTCAGCTGCCTGCTATGCCATAGATGGAGTAACACACTTTTACGGCGACAATAAGTCGAGACAGATTTCCAACTTTCACTATTCCGGAAATACCGAAAAATCTAGAAAAATACACAAATCAATGCAATATAAAGACGCAGATAATTTTTAAAAACTAGATGAAAGACTATTTTCGATAAAGCCATAACACTGTCTGGTAGTTACGAAGACAGAATTTGAAAGTTTAAGTCTTTTGGTTCGATGACTGTAAAAACGATTGAAAAAATATATCACTTGATGTAATAGAAAAATATCGATAGTTTTTATAGCTAAATGAAAGACTATTTTATATATAACGTAATACTAACATGGTATTTAGGAAGACAGCATCTCAAAGTTGGTCTTCTGAGTTAACGATTGAAAAAACGAAGAAAGAATAAAATATATTCGGAATATTCGGAAGATATGTTTAATTTTTTTTGTCACTTAATAAAAGACTATTTTTCAAAAACGCAGCGCCGTAATATGCAATAATTGTTAAAACAGAATATCAAAGTTTGGTCTTCCGGGTTAATGATTGTAATAACGATTGAAAATACATAAACTGATAATCGGAAATATGTATAGTTTTTTTATAGCTAAACGAAAGACGATTTTCTATTTGATATTATCATGAGCATTAGAAAGACACCATCTTAAAAGTTGGTCCTTTCGGTTAACGATTGTAATAACGATTGAGCGATGGAAAATACATAAATTGACGTAATGGAAAAACACGTATAATATTTTTGTAACTAAATAAAAGACTTTTTTTTTTATGAAGTTCTAATACTGTTGTGGTACTTGAAAAGACAGCATTTTGAAGCTTGGTCTTTTGGGATAACAATTGTAATAACGATTGAGCGATGGAAAATACATAAATTGACGTAATGGAAAAACACGTATAATATTTTTGTAACTAAATAAAAGACTTTTTTTTTATGAAGTTCTAATACTGTTGTGGTACTTGAAAAGACAGCATTTTGAAGCTTGGTCTTTTGGGATAACAATTGTAATAACAATTGAAAATACATAAATTAATATAATAGAATATATATATAAAATTTTTATAGCTAAATGAAAGACTACTTTTTATATAACCATATTACTAACACGGTCGTCAGGAAAACATCTCAAGGTTTGGTCTTTTGGGTAAACGATATACACCAATTCATGTAATAGAAAACATGTATAATTTTTAATTAACTAAATGAAAGACTTTTTTATCTACGCGTAATATTACCATACTTGTTAGTAAGACAGCATCTCAAAGTTTGGTCTTTTGGGTTAACGATTATAACAACTATTGAACGATGGAAAATACATAATTCAATGCAACAGAAAAACAATTTTTGTAATTAAATGAATAACTGTTTTCGACAAAACATTAATACCGCCATGATGATTAAGAAGACATCTCAAAGTTTGGTCTTTTGGATTAACGACTGGTAGTAACGGTTGAACGATTGCAAATACTTAAATCGATAAACTTTATATCCGGTTGATTGGTTTAGAGTTTATGGTGCAAGGGTAATTTTTGACCAAATCGAGCCAAAGACAAGACAATTTTAAACCACAGACATATACATGTATTAGGGACGAGTTGCCCCGTCCTTTGTTTCATATGGATTGCACGAGACAGTTCTCTTCATTTTTACGATTTAATTAACATTTAACGGGTGAATATTTAGAATGATGGAAATAATTGATTATTCTTTCCTGTAAAACACATCTTGAACGCTTTCACCTTTTTCGGATCTTGTTCCTTCACTCCGTGGGTGTTTTTTCCCCTCATCATTGGTTGCTTCCGTTAATGCAAGGTGTAATCATTGCACTGATTGCCTATCCTGGTATCAGACGGCTGACGCAATAGTCTTCGTGATTGCGTATGCACAATGTAACATACATACAGTGAGTGTTTTACTGATACGGAAAAGAGTTAGGTGGGTGAATTTACGTTACACTAGAGCAACAACACAATAGGTTATTAGTGACAGTGCGGGATAAGTTCGGAAGGGATAAAACGGGGCAACACCTTGTAATTTGGCGAAGTCAGCACCCGAGCTGGTACCCGAAGACACATAATAGAGAAGTACACCCAAGGAATAATCGAACCTGAGCGTTATACAACTCGCATGTTGCTAGAGTAGTGGCCAATTTACTGCGACTTCATAAACGTAAAATAAAAGTTGACACAGCCCTGCTATTGAGAGGAGCTTCAAAAAGAGTGACCCCATGTCAACTAGTAGTCCCATGAATCTTCTGCGGAAAATTGACGTGGTTGGCCAATTTGGCATTATGTTACTTCCTTTCGTGATAAAATATCATATGACAAGGTAGATGTGTGAATACTTATTTCCTTAAAAGTGGCGATAAAAATGGTGAACCCGCCAAATTCTACTCAAAGTCACTAGGACCATTCAGATGATGAATCAATGAATGGGCATCTTCTCCCTTCCCTTGGACCATCAAGCAACCAGCAACACAGCACTTTGACGCCTGGCCAGTTTCCCTTAGTACAACGAAAAATCATTCAAATCGTGCAATTTATGGCCAACAAGGAGTTAGAACTGAAGGAACCGGTTTAAATTCAGTCATATTTATGTACAAATGCTGCTTTTTATGCTTAACATTTTATCACCTAAAAATAACGATGCTTAATCCCAGTCTCTTGCCTCTAAAATCCTCAAAATACTTTAAAAGCAGTACCTGAGCGTGCAATTAATTACTCAAAATTTCTATTTTACATTACAAAAAAAAGATTCTTCGTCCATATCTAGTCATCTTACACCATTCTGGTAATTTGTTTACCCTTTGAATGGTTCGTACCTCATGATGGAGTTGAGTTGAATGGGGTCCCATAGACTAATCAAATAATGAATGTCTGCTTCCACCCGGCAGGCGAAAGGGATCTAAGTACAAGTTACTATTAGTTTGGGTCATATGATTGACGGCGCATCATTATTCACTCTACGCTTATATATCTTCTATGGGTGACTCCTCGTGAATCCTTAACATTTAATATTAAAATTATACATTTTCTCACCATCACACTTTTTATCTGTGCAAATACTCATATCCATTCCAGTACTTAAAAATACTTTACTTTCTAATGAAGCTTGTAATGAATATTTATCAGATCCAGAATTGCGAACGACTTCCCTTTATCTCACGTACAATCGATAAAATTCGTAAATTCCAGATTACTTAAAACTGAATGGGCTCAACAAAGTCTTCAAGCTGTTTGCTTATACATTGTTCTAATAGTTTTCGTCACGTAAATTTTAAGTAAACATCAGAGAGAAGGAAAGTGTGAAGATGAGGAAATGTGTCGCCTACGAAGGAACAGTTGTTAAGTTCTCTGCCGTGACGCCGGGGATTTAGAGCGCTATTTGCTTTGGTGCTCGTTAACTGTTATGTTTTGTTCCCTGAGATTTTAATATCTGCTTTGGGCCGCTTTAAATGGCTCTAACGCCAGTGCTTGCGTAGATTCGGTTTGCGGAGGAATGTCCAATTATTCCTAAAAAGTCACAGGTTTGCTGCCGCGATTGTGTGATGTTATTTTAATTAACTTTAAATAAACGAATACCGAAGATCAAGTTGACGCGTCTGGATTTTTGATTTTTGGACCGGGTGACCAGCGATATTTTTTAGTGTTTGAGATTTTCTCGGTGTGACCAGCGATGTTTTTTAGTGTTTGAGATTTTCTCGGTGTGACCAGCGATGTTTTTCAGTGTTTGAGATTTTCTCGGTGTGACCAGCGATGTTTTTTAGTGTTTGAGATTTTCTCGGTGTGACTAGCGATGGTTTTACGAATTTCGTCATCCTATTTTGAATTGCGAGGGTATTCAGGATTCAAGAGAGGCGCTTGATGTCAGGCTAAATGTAGGAACGTGCTGCCTGTGTTCTAACAAATCTATAAAATATACCATATGTAACAACCGAATTGCTTAGGATGCGACGGTGGTAAATAGTTGAAATACTAAATGTAACAGGCCGACCAACCGGTAAGAATCCGGGTCCGTATGGTGTAAAGGCGGTTGGTGCACCTTAAATCTGTCGTTGCCGAAATCCCTCACGTTGGGTTAGTGTGAAAGTTTGGAGAGTGGGGTGCCAGCTCAGATGTTGCCTCGTCATCTGACCGTGGTTCAAAATTACGTGGCGATACACCGAATGGCTTAGGATAGAACGTTGGTAACTATTTGAATACCATATCTAATAAATCTATAAAAGATTTTGTCTGATTGAAAGACGTGCGGAAACAGTTCTGCAAAGCATAAGGTACACTAATAGATTTAAAGTATTAAATAGAAGCATTCTACAAAATTTCTGTTTTCTTTTACCAATGATTGAATTTATTTTTCTCAGATGCGTAAAATAAAATCCACATACACAGTAACAACAAATCTACTCTATAAAATATGCCGTACAATATTTTTGTCTGAGCGTTAGACACGTGGAAACGTTTCTTAAAGAATAACATACATTAACATGTATAAAGTATTTTATAGAATAATTCTTCAAATCTCTATCCTTTTAATGATGCGTAAAATAAATTCTGTCACTTACACAGTAACAGCCAATCTATAAAATATGAGTACGATATTTTTCTGAGCGTGTAAAATGGGTAAATAGTTCTATAAAGTATTACTTACACTAACAAAGATCTAAAGTACTATGTAGAATAATTCTATAATAATCCTTTAGAGAAGATCCGTAAAATAAATTCTATCACTTGCACAGTAACAACAAATCTATTAAATACTAGCAAAATACCCGACCTTACTCGGTTTGAATTCGTTTACTCTAGATTGAAGAGATAATCAAAATATATAATGACTTACGTTTTTTGTAGAGTAAAAATTTATTTTAACACCTTTTGCAATCTTTATATTTTCTACAACTTACTTTGGACACAAATCCTACACATGCATATCCATTCATGTAATACATTTCACATACATCGCTCAATTGCTGTATGACAAAGCTACAAAAAGACGAAAGGTGATACTAAGGTTTCTACTATAAAAGACGATTTATAGGAAGATTTGGAATTCCCTTTCTTAAGTTCTTTTCATGTGCAACTCAATTAATTAAAATTACGATTGACGGCGAGTGCTCTCGCACGCATAGTCAACAAAACAATATTTTTTTACCTGTGGCACTCTTGCCTCCGGTATGCGACATTGTGAAATTTTGCAATCTTCTCCTGTCATTACTACAACGAATTTTTTAATGTTGGAAAAAGTTCTAGTTTGGATTTTTAAACATTATTATTATTTCAATAACGGCATTATTCTTTAAATAACGGCATTATTCTTTAAATAACGGCATTATTCTTTAAATAACGGCATTATTCTTTAAATAACGGCATAACTACACTTAAAATTTACTGAAAATTTATACTGACTTACCTAACATTTTCAAGTCTAATACTTTCTGACGGTGTTGCGTGTGATGAGAAGGAAAACACATTTATTAAAATAATAAATATTTAAAACAGGAAACAGCGAAGTAAAACAAAATAAAAGATGTCGTAAAAAATTGTTCCAAAGATATTAATTTGTGATTCAATTTTATCTCTTGATCTCGCACAGTTGCCACAGCTTACAACTAAAAGTGTACAAAATTTAGAAATGTGAAATTAATTCAGAGCGAAAGAACCAGAAAAAATATCACTGCTCGCGCGATCGTGTTCATTCTCGTTTCATTGAAAAATATCGTCTGTCCCAAATATTCGGAAATCGTTTTCATTGCGCAAAGAATAAAAATAAGACTCGAAATAAATGACGTATCAGAGATGAAATTCCATAAAAAAAAAAAAAAAATTTTTGAAGAATAATTACTTTTTCAGCAGTACTGGTAAAGCAATCGAATTAATCGTAATATTCAATAGACATTCCAATTTTTCCAAAACTACTAAATTATGGTTGATTTAAGTATACTTACTCAGGTGTTTTAGCATGAAACTCGTCTAAATATAACAATAAAGAAATGTTTAATATTGCATTCACTAAATTATTAGATAATGTATAAAATAAAATACAATGCAATCAAATATCTGGAATACAATTCATGTGATGCCTACACAAACACACAAACACAAAATCGAGCATAGAACAGAAAGACGGACAGACAGACTTTCGCAACCAATTCCACTCACTAAATCAAGATAAGTACTCTCTGTATGCAAATTTCCATGAAAATATCTTAAACCGCGTGGACGTGTATAGGGCACAACATACAGACAGACAGACAGACAGACAGACAGACAGACAGACACCAAACGAGAAAAAGGCGGATTCGGCATCAGAAGGGTCCAAAACGGATAGAAAACTTGAAATGCGTCGAAAATATTGAATGTACAAACAAACACTCCATTCTTATTTATATAGATAAGACTAAATCGATTAAGACTAAGACATGTGGAAAATAATTTAAAGTATACCGTTTGCACTAACAGATCTATTACCTAGAGTAATTCAGTTTTCAGTCACCAACTGTTTTCCGAATATGAGTAAAATAAATTATAGCACCTACTCAATAACATCAAATCTATAAAGCATAACAGGACAATCTAGTACCAATTTGCTCACAGTTTACCAGTGACGAAGTATATTTTTGGAAGGTGTAAAGACAATTCTATTTATCTTTTTCTAGAAATTTACCCGAGGTCTATTTTTAAAAAAAAGAATTGCTCATCTAGCTAAGCCGTAGGGAGAGTGGATTGTTTACTTTTTATACCGAGATGTATTATTGGGATTTTCTCCCTTAGCAGGATAAAGTGTTAGAAATTGCAACTAATTAAAAACAGGTTGAAGAAACAAATTACGTAGGTGGGATAAAGAAAGAATCTCTGAAAGACAAGGAATTTTCATTAGAGATCCGGGTTCAGGGGGAAAAAAGGAGTAATACAATCTACACTCGATTTAATCCAACACTAGAAAAGGCCTGCGTCTTAAAAGTGTCTGTTAAAAATCACGTTGCTGTTTAGAAGAGGGATTCGTCCGCTTTTAACACGTTCATTAAGGCCTGAAAGTTTTTTCTATTGTAAGAGGTTTTCAGATTTTATATAGACTTCGTTTAATTTACTGTTTTTTGACAGTGGCACTAAGTTTTTTCAAAGGAGTTTCGTTTTGCTTAATGCTCCCATGATAAAAAGCAGAAGTTTAAAATAAAGATTATAATTAATTTCAGAAGGGGTATCTCTGGGCCCCATTTGGAGAAAGCGCGAATTATATTTTGGGAAATTAAATTGCCGAGATTGTTCTGGGCTTCAAATCTTTAATTAATGAAATGTAGCCGAGGTTTTGGTATTTTTAGGGATGGGGGGGAAATTGAAAATATAATGAACAAACGAGATTCATATTTTTTGTGGAATGTCTGTTGGTTTTGCTATTACAAAGGCCCTTTTGAAAAGCGCAGTTTTTGTTTGTTCTCTTTTTCTATTTTCCAGTCAAAGAAGATTCAGGCTTTCCCTTTCAAATGCTTAATATTTCTCTTAAATAAACGAAGATATTTCTTTAATACAAGTTTCAAAGCAAAACGGGGTACAATCGCAAATTCATCACTGAACAGAACCCAAATTAATTTGCAGCTATGATTTTAACCCTTTGAGGGGTTTACACGCATGTATCCGTTCTGCAGCCTTCACACTTTCCATACACGGATTCTATTCAAATTTGACCCTAATTTATAGAATCTAGGAGTCCTAGGATTCTTTCAATCAGTAGATTGTTTTTATCATTTTGTGTGTTGCGGGGTAAAGGTTGTACTACTCATATAGGAAATTTCGTGGCGCTCAGTTAGTTAAGCCTTCTCGAGTTATCTATAAGAGTTACCTTATTGGAAAAACTGACCAGATCTTGATCTGGTCATCATAAAAAAATCGTCAATATCTTGATGACGAGATATTTCATCACATTTGCAGAATTAGTCAGATCTTGATGGACGAGATATCTCGTCGAAAATACTTGGAGGGTTGGTTAATATTGAAAATATGTATGGAAATTGCAATTATAACACCTGGAAGTAGTGACCACAAAATGATACACTCTAAGAGAGGAAATTTGAGACGGGAAAGTAGTCTTCTAAGTAATATTAATTGTAATCCTGAGGCTATATTAAAAGTGTAAAGTTGTCTGAATGTGTAATACTACGCACTGCGTGGCTAACCAGCCGTTTCCCATAACCGTGATGTAAGGTATTAATCTGGTGTAAAATTTTCCGCAGATTTCGAATCCGTTGAAATTTTCAATCTATCTTCAGCGATTCCGATTTTACGAAATAAGAACGTAACAATCCCAGTCAAAATGTTTTTTATTTTTTTCTCTCCTTCGCTAAAATGTAATAGGGCAGGAAATGTAAACTGTTTTTATTTTTATTTTAAGGCGAAGGGCAGAAAATGCAACCTGTTAGTTTTAGAAAGCGAAAGTTCAAGTGACGTCACAATCTCTTGCGAAAATATAAAAGATTAAACAAATATCAAACGTATAAAATATCTATCTGGTGTAAAATTTTCCGCAGATTTCAAATCTGTTAAAATTTTTATTCTACCTTTAACGATCGCTAAGATAGAAAAAAAGCACCGAAGAACGCCAGTGATAAATTTAGTAATATCTTTAGCTTCACTGGAATCCGTTTCGAAGGAAATCAAAATTAATGAATCTCGAAACAAACTAAGGTCAATCGAATGTGTTCTCTCCCATTCTAGAGACGGGACATGAAAAACACTTGGCATTGCTGACGTCAAGGTGAAGTGAGGGCGAAAAGTTTAAATTTTGATGTTTCTTCATTCCGCGGAAAAACGAAGAATGGTGAAAAAAAAAAAACTATTAAATTAAAATGTTCTAGATTGAATTTGAAAATTCGCTTCGTACCTAAAATTGCAAAAAATTTGGACTACCTGTGTGCCAAATCTCATCACTGTAAGTGCCATAGATTCGTCAGGAGTTTGAGTCCAAGAAAACAAACACATAGACAAACAAACCACTTCCTTTTATAATATTAAAGATTTTACCATGTTAGAAAAATAAACTTTAAATAAGTAATTTTACATAAGTTTCTTTTAATGAAATTAATTATTCAAACTACCTATTTTAATATGCATTCTAGATTACGTATTAACCCTCCTGGTATCTTTCGTCATAAGCAAAACGAACGACATATTGATGAACGAGATATCTAGTAATTAGATTTGGTTAGTTTTGTTAATGACGAGATACCTCGCCGAGACAACAACCAGTTAGGGTAAACCCTCCAAGTGGTTTCGACGAGATATGTTATCCATCAAGAAACAATCAATTTTGATAGTTCCGAGATATGTCATTCATCAAGATATTGCCAATTTTTTTATGCTAGCGAAATCAAGATCTGGTAAGTTTTCTTGTAAAGACGAGATATCTCGTTCCAATCAGTTTTGATAATGACGAGATATCTCGGCGAGGTAACTACTAGGAGGGTTAATCAGAGTAGAAAACAATGCACACAGTTTATGATCAATACAGCCTCGCAGCTTCCAGAGACTTCAGAAGAAACCGGTATTTAATATCCAGAATGAAACGAAAGCGACGTTTCCAGATTAACTCAATTTAAATGAGACTCATTTCCACCCTTCAATGTCACGCCACAAATCAGTCCATTACAAAAGACAGAGGCGCGTCACAGGAGTGTGGAAATAATGAAATCTCACTTGACTGTCCTTAAGCCAACGCCATCACCTGTAAGTGACTTGAAGAAGGGAGGAATAGATCATTCCCAAGGATGATGAATGTGCTATCTACAGCAGGGCATCTTCGCGGCAGATTTTGATTTATCCTTTTTTAAAGACGTGAAATGTGGCGTTGATTAGGAGGACCTGCTACCGTATTTCATACCCATTATCTTAGAATTCGCGCCCAGGATTATTTCCTGGAAACTTTATCGAGTCTAGGCGACTTGGGTGGCGTCAGCGTTTCAAGGATTCCTAGTTTTCTATATGTGGAAACGGCAAGAGATGTAATGCTTCAGTTTATTGCTTTTGTAGAATGCGAAATGCTACTTTGAACTACATAGACTTGTTACGATTTGGGAAGAATAAAACCTAAACAAAAGTTTAATGGCATTAAAACTCGTTTATTGCTTTATAGAATGCCAAATATTATATTACGCTACATTGATTCGTTACGTCTATAAAGAGGATGAATAAAGCCCCATACACGTTTAATTGTAATTTAAATTCGTTTATTGTTTTGTAGAATGTCAAATGCAGCATTGAATTATGAAGATCTGTTACGACTACAAGGAGGGTAAATGAATCACACGTTACCTTAATAATAATAATTGAAATTCTTTTATTGTTTTGTAGAATGCAAAATACGGCATTGAACAACTTATTACGACTATCAAGAGGATGAATGAAGACCACATACAAGCTAAATAATAATTATTTCGTTTATTTTTTATTTGGTAGAAGGCCAAATGCGGCAATGCATTATAAAGATTTATTACGAATACTAGGGAGTGAACGAATCAATAATAATTGGAATTCGTTTATTGTTTTACAGAATACGAAATACGGCATTGAACAACATAGACTTGTTACGACTATCATGATGGTGAACGAATCACATGCAATCTTAATAATTGAAATTCGTTTATTGTTTTGTAGAATACCAAAGCATTGTATTACATAGACATGTTAAAACTACTAGAATGATGAATGAGTTTAATAACAATTTAAAAATTAGTTGAGAGATTGCTTCGTAGAATGCTAATTACGATATTGAGATACACAGACTTACGAAAGAAAGATCGATGAATCAATGCTACCATAATTATAATTGAAACTTGTTTATTGTCTTGTTTTGTAGAAATCCAAAGAAATTGAACTTCAGACGTGTCATGATTAAATATCAGATAGATTATCAGATAACGAATGAAACAACAAGCTTGATTAATAACATTAAAATTCGCTTAGTGTTTTGTCCAATAAAAAAGATGTCATTAAACTAAACGATTCGCTTTTGATTTTGAAAATAAGTAGTAAACCGATCAAACTAAAGATAGTACAAAAATACTGGAATACCATAGGCGTAATATACTAAACACCAAGCAACGTCAATTCGCTTAGTTTTTCGGTCATGTCTCCAATATTATTAAAATGAAATTACGAAAATAAAAAAAACCGTTCCCTCAAATTTAAAAGAGGAAAAATAAATGAACTCATTTCAAAAAAGAAAATGTAAAGTAAACTACACTCTAGAAATATAGCTTTAAAATAGGTAAAATAAAGTAACAAACTAAGAAAAATAAAGTTTAGTATTAATTAAAAAATGTAAAGCAGGATATATAAATTAACACAAAAAATAAAGTGGGAAAAGTCAAATAATTAGTTCAACCATTTAAATAGATCTCATTGAATAAATTTAATTAGCATAGTTACTAACGTAAAGAGTACAGCCTAAATAAAATTAACAGTCACTACATTTAAAAGTATAAAAACCCGTCGGTTAAAATTGCTTCATGACAACAATTTTTAGTTCTGTGGTTTACATTTAATGTGGTCTTGCTTAGTTTAGAGTACTGAAAATGTTTTTACTGTTTTGATAGCCTTAGGTCAATTCCTTTCTGAATAATGCAGAAACTTATCAGGAATTAACATTTTAATTGGTGTCAAAGTGTTTCATTAGTAAGAATAATGCGCGTATAGGAACTTTTAAACATATATATGAGGAAAGAATGCTGTTTTACTAAGCTATGTGAAAAACAACTGTCCTTAACGAGATAAGGTTTAACCAGCGTGCACAAAAAACCCTACGCTTACGATAAAGAACCTTAAGCTTAAGCTTGGTAGATAGTTGAATTATATGACACTGGAGCAACACTAACGACTATTGTTGGCAATCCGGGATCAATCATAGACGTGAAATATAAGTAGACTGAGTATTGTTACTGAAAGGAACTTCTCTAAAAATGTGTACAACATGTCCACTAGCAATCACGTGATTGCTCTGTGAAAAATTGACTTGGTTGGCCGATTTGGCATCTTATCCCCTCGTTTGGTAACCTATGACAGGGAGGATGTGTGAATTAGCATTACAAAAGATTGGAAACAAAAATGGAGAAATAGCCAAAGTTTACTCATATGTCGCGTGGACCAGTAAGATGATGAATCAGTGGATGGGCGTCTTCTCCCGGCCCGTGTACCAATCAGATGATGAATGTTTGACGATGAAGATCAGGCTGATCTAGATAAGATAATGAATGATCTCTGTTTCAAGCTGGCGAACGAATCAGTCATCAGTATCGTTATTTCTAAAAATTTCAGCGAGCCAGGGAAGATATGAATAAACGCTGTGTATTCAAATCCTCCAAACAAAAGCTAGTAAAACCAAAAACCAAAACCTTAGAGGTATGAGCTACAACACGCCTCAGACATTATACATATAAAGGCAAGAATTTCTTCTCAATGCTGCTAATTTTATTTCCTTTACTTTCCGCAACGTTTAATGAATAAATAAGTAACAATAGATTTCGAGGTATATATTTCTGTTCTTTAGCATTTTGTAGCAGGTACTCGAAACTTTCTATAGGTTGCAAAACTAAAATAGGTTTAGGCGGCCAATAGTTCAGGTACGG
>OX375872.1:23449973-23563887 GCA_947359465.1 Metellina segmentata
ACTCACACACACACATCATACCAGAAGTCATGCTGGTCTGCAGATTGCAATGTGCAATTATAAGTGTAAACACCTCAGACGTTTAAATTCTAATAAAACACAGGGTTTTACGTTAAAATTAGAGAAAAATTCATGAGGAAATATTCAAATTATCCAATAATTCAAATGAAAAACTTCTAATCATACAAATTTAACCGGAATGCATTGAAACATCGATAAAAGTAAAAACAATTGCGTTCCTTTAGAATCGGGAACTCAGTGTCATATCTCCTTTAGGTGTATACGGTTTCAAAGACCCGAAGAATTCTAATGATATTTTTCCCCAAGGGGTTTACTGTCGTTGTTTTGCTCCAGTGTGACATTAATTAAACTACCTACTTAAAATACCTGGGCAATTTTCTTCAAATGACGAGATTCTTCGTCGAGACAACCAGCAGGAGGTTTAAAACATTAGGACTGAAACTGTTAACATGAATGTCATGAAAAATATATGTATCTTTATCACCAGCAATATGCTATTAAAAAAATTTCTCAAGGTTTATCAGCATCAGTTTAGATACTTTTAAAATATTACAACGACTGAAACCACATTTATTCGAGCCTTTGGCGACTCAAGTATCTTGGCGTCATCGTTTGTGATTGGCAAGAGCCATGTGGCTCTGAACCAGCAGTTGAAAAGAGAAAGCCAAAGGTTATGTTTTGATGCGATCAGGATATCGCTGGCGTTCCTTTCTGGAACCACCTTGTCCATGTCACTTATCCCCTTGTTAGGTTTGAAATTTTTTTTAAGTTTAAATACATTTTTAGTTTAAATAGAGTCTACTTCCTTGCTTCTTTGGTGGGCCACGACACCATTAACAAAGAATTCTCGGAAAATATAACAAAAGGAAATTTGAAAAGTCTTTTTTAACGATTACCAGTAATAATTTAGACAATTTTACATATTTTAACAACAAAAGTACTAAACCTGCTAATAAAGTATCATACGAAATATCCTTATCCCAGAAGAAGAAAATTTGAAAAACTTTCCTCATCATTTCCCAGCAAGTTTTGATACGTATATTTGATACTTATATACTTTTCAAACATTCGAATGATTGAAACCTTTAGCAAACTAACCCCATCAGAAATATATTCATCTCAGCAAAAGGAATTTTAAAAACCTTCCTTAATATATACCAGCATTAGTTCATATACTTTTTTTTTACTCGGATACTTTTAAAACATCACAACGACCGAAAACACTTTCATAGACACTTTCACCCATTACAGAGTCTGAGTTATATATTTTTTTTATTCCCTCCAAATAAAATCATCATCCAGAGACACCATTTGTGATAACTTACACCGAAAGGGAATTCCCCAATAAATATCTTGTTTAATTTTAATGACTCTCCTTTCGTCAGTGTCCCTTGGGAAGCGACCGAACTAAAAATATAAAATCACGTAATTAAAACTTTTCCTCCAAGCCAAGGACAAACATCCTGCATTAGCTGAAGGCTTTACTGGAATTCGATAACGACCTCTTCATTGTTCATTAATACTCACCAATGGCTTTGGCTCGCAATTCACCCAAAGGCGTCTCGAATCGCAATTCTCCCAACGCACATTTATTTTTGACTAGTCCCTAGTCGACA
The DNA here is from genome assembly GCA_947359465.1 of Metellina segmentata. NCBI lineage: Eukaryota > Metazoa > Arthropoda > Arachnida > Araneae > Tetragnathidae > Metellina > Metellina segmentata. The sequence continues at coordinate 23,451,611 of OX375872.1, forward strand.
CTGAATGTCTCAAACGTCTCTTTAACGCCTTTATAGTTTTTTTTCCCTCCTTTCCTCCTCTGTATTCGCAGGCTGAGCAGTTTTCGCTCTCTTTTGGGTCGTTGTTTCTTCGTCTTTTTTGTCGAAGGTGGGAGCTCCGGTAATGTAAACAGCAGAGGTAAACAAGAGGCTTTTGGAGCGATTTCTTTTGGATTTTGGAGCTAAGAAATCTAAAATTGTGTCTGGGATGACACGGCACATCATTCTGGCTTCCGAAATGTTTTCCGATGATGTCAATTGTTACAATAAAAATTACTGTGAATGCAATTCTTATGTGGATTTACTTCTGTGTCACTAAGGAATAAGGGTCTATTTAATGCTTTTTAAGGGATGCGCTCAATGCTTTTTTTTAATGCCTGCTTAATGATTTATGCTTTCTATGGGATCTCTTCTGATTAAAGCTTTTTATGGGGTTTGTTTGATGATCTTTATGGGGTTTGCTTGATGATTTTTATGGGGTTTGCTTGATGATTTTTATGGGGTTTGCTTGATGATTTTTATGCGGGTCTACTTTATGATTTTTATGGGGTTTCCTTGATGATTAAAAAAAACAACTGATCAGTGAATTTTATTCGGCCTGCGCTTAAAAATTTACATAAGGTTTGCTTCATAATTTTTATGGGATCTGATTAACTTTTATTAAGGAGTCTGCTTAATGCTTTTTATGGGATATAATGATTTTATTTCGAATATTCAATATTTTTTATGGAGTGTGTCTAATATTTTTTTGATATGTTTAATACTTTTATGAGGTCTGCTTTATGTATTATCAAAAGGGTCCATAATAATCACAGGGTAATACATAATACTAACCACTGCGTGGCTAGCACGGCGTTGCCCGCGCTTTTCTTTGTGGGTTAGGTGTGACCATTGTGAACGCACGCCAATCATCGGTGTTTGCTACGCATTCCCATTGGTTTGATTCGCAAACCAACACCACGACAACGTGATGTTGTTGTGATGGCCTTGTCATTGAGAAATGCGGCCAAATTTGAATTGCGAAGAGATACAATCTGTGTGACGTCACAATCTCTTGGAGAGTGGGGTGCCAGCTCAGTTGTTATTTTGTCATTTGACAGTGGTTCAAAATTACGCTGTGTTGTCCAAATATCTTTTCCTTTGGGGGTTGATCCCGGACCGTGGTCAATAGGTCGTTGTGTTGCTCGAGTACTTTAATTAAAAATTACCTAATTGCCTTGGATATTTTCCTTAGGTAATTGATCCCGGACGGTTGTGAACAGCACGTTATGTTGCTTTAGTACAACGTTAATAAAAAATTACCTCGGATCTTTTCCTTAAGAGATAGATCCCGGACCGTCGTCAATAGCCCGTTGTGTTGCTCTAGTACGACGTTAACAAAAAATTACCAATTACCCGACCGTCGCGAATAGCACATTGTGGATTGATCCCGAACAGCAGTCAATAGACCGTTGTGTTGCTCGAGTACGTTATTTAAAAATTACCGAATTATCTCGGATATTTTCCATAGAGGATTGATCCCGGACGGTCGTCAATATCACATAGTGTTCCTGTAGTAAGACGTTAATTAAAAATTATCTAGGATCTTTCCCTTAGGGGATTGATTCCGAATCGTCGTCAATAGTACGTTGTGTTGCTCTAGTACGACGTTAATTAAAAATTACGTCGGATCTTTCCCTTAGGGGATTGATCACGAATTGTCGTCAATAGCACACTGTGTTGCTCTAGTACGACGTTAATTACAAATTACGTCGGATGTTTCCCTTAGGGGATTGATCCCGAATCGTCGTCAATAGCACGTTGTGTTGCTCTAGTACGACGTTAATTAAAAATTACGTCGGATCTTTCCCTTAGGGGATTGATCACGAATTGTCATCAATAGCACGTTGTGTTGCTCTAGTACGACGCTAATTACAAATTACGTCGGATCTTTCCCTTAGGGGATTGATTCCGAATCGTCGTCAATAGTACGTTGTGTTGCTCTAGTACGACGTTAATTAAAAATTACGTCGGATCTTTCCCTTAGGGGATTGATCACGAATTGTCGTCAATAGCACACTGTGTTGCTCTAGTACGACGTTAATTAAAAATTACGTCGGATCTTTCCCTTAGGGGATTGATCACGAATTGTCATCAATAGCACGTTGTGTTGCTCTAGTACGACGCTAATTACAAATTACGTCGGATCTTTCCCTTAGGGGATTGATCCCGAATCGTCGTCAATAGCACGTTGTGTTGCTCTAGTACGACGTTAATTAAAAATTACGTCGGATCTTTCCCTAAGGGAATTGATCCCATACCCTTGTCAATAGCCCATTGTGTTGCTTTGGTATGACGTTAATTAAAACGTACCATTTTAAATTTACCGCAGATTTCAAATTCGTTGAAATTTTTACTACGTATTCCCATTTGGGACAAAACACGCTAGAATTGATTCTTGGTGAAAATGTACTTGCTTCTTTCCGAGGTCAAGCAATGCGAAGGTTACAACCGAGGTACGGTTGACGTAACATTCCGCAGCAAAAGACGACGGCTGAATCAGAGAGCGAAAAAAAAAGAGAATAAAAAATTGTAGAATTTCTGTTGATTCTTTTTTATATTATTTCTAAAATCCATCTCTTATACACATGCATCTTTTACACATTTTACTGCAATGTCAAACAATTCTTTATTTTCTAAAAATTAAGAGTTTAAATTTTTGAAGAAGGCAGTTGAGAAAATGGTGGCTTCAAACAGATATTGGATTTAGTTTTTGATTGTGGCTTTTGGATGGTAGAAAATTTATCTCCAGACATGACACGGGTGGCTTTGGACAGATTTGACAGTGGCAATAACATTGTATGTAAAATCTTGGTTGTGGCTTAAAACAGATATTGGAAAAATGGATTAAAAAGAAATATTCCTGAAATTTAAAAGAGATTAATAGAAAACAAAATAATAACAGTGGTTTTAAAAAGACATTAACAATAACAAAAGATTAGATAAAACTTAAAAAAAGGTTAATAGAACATAAACTGTAAGAAAATAAAGTAACTTAAAATTGATAAAAAAAGAAATATTACTGAAATTTAAAAAAGATTAATAGAAATAAACTATGAATTGATAAAAATGGTTTAAAAATAAGTATTGCGGAAATTAAAAAAATATTAACAGAAAACAAAATAATACGAGTTATTTTAAAAAGACACAGTTTGGAAACTCTGTAGTGTAGTTTACGGCCTCACCGGGCAATTCTTGCAAGAGTTGTTTTTGATGACATTGACATCTTCATTTCTTTGATCAGTGCACTGTTTCAACAGCAATACATCGATTTTCCGCGGGGATCGTAACCTTTGGGCAGAGGGCCACAGGACATCGGAAAACAGTTTGGCTTGCTAAGAATTGCTTCCCTAATCGTGAAATGACGGAATGATGAACGCCAAAGAAAAGAGCAACATCAGTGATTGATTACACTGCTTCAAGGTGTCCCACAGAACGCCAGCGCTCACTATATGCCATTCATCTTCTGGAAGCCATAGAAACACGTCTGTCTTGAAAACTAATCGTACGAAATGTCTAAACATTTTTAAAACATTAAAAAACGCCGTTATAGCGAAATTCTGTATAAAGAACGGTCTTATAGCGACATTTAATTTTGATAATTTATGCAACGTATAAACTTACAAAAGCATAAACTTTTACTTTTGGTTTGGATATCTTTTTTAAAGTTTAGCAATTTCTGCGTAATTCAGTTTTTGTATAGCAACATTTCCATTGTTTATCAAAGCATCCCTCAAATGTGCATACTGTTCCACTCTCTGAGTCCTCTGATTCAGTCTTAAGTACAACACACTTTCCGATTCAATCTTGGAATACATGTCGCCAATAAATTGACGGAACAGGTCTTTGCTTCTCAGTAAAACGTTGAAATTCGAAGAGCACATCATCATCCTGTGAGGGTAGAACTACATAGAAAAAATGTTCTTAGTTTGCATAAGTGATCCAAATCCAAGATTGGCGGGAGTGCAGTAAAGACCATTTGAAGATTGTTGACATTTTTAGGAAATCAAATAATACAAAAATATAATAATAAATTAATTTTGAAATGTTCTACATTAAATTTGAAATTGGGATTAAATATCGCAATACTTTCCATAAGACATCCAAACCAAAATGATAAAAATTAGCTATATGAAAACCGAAGTACTATACAGAAACAAACGAAAGATTGCATAAATGAAACAAACCAAAAATTGCATAAAAGATAAAAATATCCCTTAACTTTAAAAAGATATTCAAATAATCCAAACTAAAAGTTAATATGCTTTAAAAAATGATAATCCAAACTATCGTACTCTAAAAAAGAAACAATAACAAAGTATCGCACAAGCGTGATCCAGAATGCAAATACCGATTTAGTCAATACCGATTGAAGACTGTTGCCATTCGGAGAAAAACAATAATAATTAAATATCTGATTAAATTAATTTTAAAATGTTCCAGATTAAATTTCAAAATTCGGGCTGGACTATAAAATTGCAAAAAATTCGGACTACATGTGTGCCAAATTTCATTATTATAAGTGCCATAGATTCGTCAGGACACGCCGAACAGAGAAGACACAAACTTCATTTTATAATAGTAAAGAAGAGGTAGTCCTAAATATCATAGGGTCCGCTTAATGCTTTTGATGAGGTTCGCTTAATAATTTTACAAGGACTGCTTATTGATTTGTATAGGGCTTGCTTGGTAACTCTATGAGGTCTAAATATAACTTTTAAAGGAGTGTAGTTAATGTTTTTTGGTGGTGTATATCTAATGCTTTTTATGGGGTATGCTTAATGTTATTTTGGGGGCTGCATAAAACTTTTAATGAGGTCCGGTCAGTGCTTTTTATGGGGCCTTTTTAATGCTTTTTAAGACCTTTTACTTGATTTGATGGATTTTGATAGTATGGATTGTGGAATACTAGCCACTGCGTGGCTAGCACGGTGTTGCCCATGACAGTTCCTTTCGTGGGGTTAGATGTGACCACTGCTCTCTGACGCTCGCCAACCCCCGGTGGTTGCTACGTATTCCCATTTTGTTTGCTTGGCAAACGAACTCCACGAGAAACGCCGTGACAACGCAAATCAAATCACGCTAGAATCGGAAACTTGGCATAGTTCCAAAGGCATTCGGACTAAAAACGCTTGTGACGTCAACGGTCGAAAATCGAAAAATCCGCCTTCTTCTACATTTGAGGTAGGGGTGACGTCACATTCCGAAAAAAAAGAAAGAAGGATGAAAAAAATAATTTAAAAATGTTCTAGTTTAAATTTTAAGATTCGGGCTAAACACAAAAATCGCAAAAAATTAGGATTACCTGTGTGTCAAATTTCATTATTGTAAGTGCCATTGATTCGTCAGGACAGTACACACCGCACGCAGAGACGCACTTCATTTTATAATAGTAGAGATTAAACTGATGGTAATCCTCACAGATAGATGTATTTTTATTATTATGAGAAGAGATAATAGTTACACGCATTTTCAGTTAACCTAAATATAGGTGGCGTAGTGTTTCTTTCTGAACATATTCAGTATATGACGTCCAATGACATGTTTTTAGAATACGATTTCAGAACTTCGCCATTAAAAATTCCAAAAATCTATTATGAATTAATATATGATAGTTAATTTTGATCAACACCAATTACATTAAACACCAAACACGTCGAAGTGGCATTAAACTGCATTTTAAGGCAATCTCAAAACGTAAAAGCGAAAGCATTCGGACAGCAGTAGTAAAATCTTCACAGACCAACTCGCTTATTCCACTGAAAATATCTCCCATAAATGACATTTTACGTATTTTGGAAGATGTATTTTTAATCCTTTGTGAGATGAGTTACCCTAGTTAATATTTGTCATAAAACTGTGTATTGAACTGTTCAGTGATATATTCAGTCCTTATAATAGCAAACGTTCATAACTTGATTTGAAGTTTTTTGATGCGCGCTCACCAATGCCTCTAATTGGTGTAATATCTAATAGAGGTAATATCTCTCAACCCGTTGTTTTTCAGTTTTTGCATTGAAAAAAAACCTTTAAGATCAGTTAAAACAAAATTTTACAGATAGATCTTCCATCTTTTAAAAATTTTTGCCTGATAGGATAGCTGGCTCTAAAGCAGTTGACAAGCAACCATGCTTTTAAAACCAATCCGGAAAGTCATTTCAGTTAACTTTAGTTTAACTCTCCTAGTGGTTGTCTCGAAGCGGTATCTCGTCATTAGCAAAACTGACCAGATCATTATGAACGAGATATTTCGAAACCACTTACAGGGTTAAAACATTGGTGGCAAGAAGGGATTACATACAAGGCACAGCGAAATGATCAATATTTCAAAACAATAACAAATAATTTGTATGTCATGATATTCGGTGTATTTGTATTTACATTCCACTGGCCAGAGCTTTCAAAGTAAGACGGTTTTTATCATTCTTCATATAACAACCTCTAATTCTTCTTTCTTGTAGAATACTTCGTCTTGTTGTAAGGTTGGCACTAAGGCAATGGTAGCTTAACTATTGTCTTTAAACCAATCCAGAAAGTCCTTCAATTAGTAAAACTTCAGTTTAACCCTCCAAGTGATTTCATCCACCAGGATCTGACCAATTTTGCTAATGACGTGATGCTTCATTATCAAGATATTGCCGAATTTTTGATGATTACGAGATCAAGAATTGGCCAGTTTAGTTCTAATGATCGTGATCGTCTTTTCTTCTAGTGACGAGATATCTCGTCCAACAAGATTTATTGAGTTTTACTAATGACGAGATACCTCATCGAGCCAATCATCAGGAATGTTAAAATACTGTTCGCAAGGAGGGGTTGTATATAAGGCAATTAATCGTGAGATACAATAAATATTTAATTTTATAATCTTATATTGTGTAACGTGTTTGAAACATTTTCTATTACTCTATTGATATAGCTTCCAAAGAAGGGTGGTTTTAACTTTCAAATAACAACCACTAATCCCTTCATCTTTTACAATAGTAATCCTCACTGGAAAGTTGTCACTAAAGGGCAATTGTCACTTACCCATTCTCCTAAAACCAATCCGAAAAGTATTCATTTCATAAAACCTTTTTGGCAGAGCTTCCAAAGTAAGACGGATTTATCTTTCTTCAAATAACAGCTCGATCCTCAATCTTTTAGAATTTTTCGCCTGATAGGAAAGCTGACACTAAAGCAGTTGACACGCAGCCATTCTCCTAAAACCAATCCGGAAAGTCATTCATTTTATATCTCCACTTTCCGAGGTTCCTGTTGAGTATCCTTGTTAACCCTATGTCAAAACTTAAAAGCTACTAACGAGAAAATCGCGTGTGTCCCTTTCTATCACGTAATTGACATTGCTGTCTTTTTCCGGTAGTTTAATCCAGATTTCTCCATTTTTCTCTTAATCAATTTTCTTTCGAGAGACATAGCTCTTGTTTCTGGAAACGGCTCATTGAATCAGTTCATCTGGGATACAATTTTAACGCAGTTTAGGACGAGTAACCCAGCTTGATCTATGAGCTCGGGATTTTGCGCTGATAGATAAATCTGGGATTGTCTGATTAGAGGTGCCTTCCGGATCTAACGGAAAGAATTATCATGTGTGGTAGCGTCCTTCATTCATTTTGCTACTTACAGGTACACAAGGTGTTTTCCGAGTACAAGTGGTGTATTCCTTTTCAAATTTTGAGACATAAAAAGTCAACTTCTTGGATGTGTTAATGGCACACATGTTTGCATTCTTGCGAAACAAAAACTTTTAAAATTTTGTTTAACCCTTCTTATGGTTGTCTCGACGATGTTTCTCGTCTTACCAGCAAAACTGACAGGATCTTGATGGACTAGATACCTCGTTATTGGAAGATATCTGACCAGATCGCATCATCATTAAAAAGTGGCAACATCTTGATAAACGAGATTTCTCATCGTAACCACTTAGAGATTAATGTTATTGCTAGGTTTAATGATTTGACCTTTGACTGTGTGTTAATAGATAGTTACTTTATTTATATTATTATTATTATTATTATTATTTTATTATTACTTTATTATTTATTATTATTATTATTTTATTATTACTTTATTATTATTATATTATTATTTTATTATTACTTTATTATTATTATTATTATTATTATTATTTTATTATTACTTTATTATTATTATATTATTATTTAATATTATTTTATTATTACTTTATTATTATTTATTATTATTATTATTATTATTATTTATTATTAGTACTTAATCATTAAAGTCGTAGATAATCTAGATATGAGAAACTTTGCAAATGGCGAGATATCTCGTTATCAAGATATCAATAATTTTTTTAGGATGACTATATCAAGATCTGGTCGTTTTTTTTTATCAGATGACGAGATGTCTCGTTCATTAAATCTGGTCAGTTTCAATAGCAACGAGATTTAAAGTCGAGACAGACACTAGGAGGGTTAATATTTAAAAACAAATAAAAAATTTCATTAAATTGTAGCAATAAGTCCAATTACATAACTTGATGTCACTATGGGGGGATAAGCATAGTTATGATGGTACAGCCTTCTCAGATAGGTGTCGCATTTTAAGTACACCCATAAAACATAAAATGGAACGAAACATAGGAAACAGGGTCACATACCAGAGAACTAACAGATAGACACTACAGGCTTTATTAAATGGACGCTATAATCTCAATTATATAGCTCGATTGCAATACTGTTACAAACGTAGTTATTATGGTACAACCTTCTCAGATAAGTATTACAATTGAAGCAGTACACCAATAACACATAATATGGATCGAAACATTTGAAAGAGTTCAAACGTAGATGCTCAATCGGTAGAAAGTCGAAGTTACATTAAATAGAAGTTATAAGCTCAATTACATAGTTCTAGTAAGTACTGTTATGATAGCACAGCCTTCTCTGTAGGTTGGAAGTTATTTTAATTAACGTCATTTCCAAACGTTAATTAATTAAATTCCCATACTTGATGTCCCTATAAACACCGTTATGATTGTATAGCCTTCTCAGAAAAAAAAAATTACCCTTTGCAGTAAATAGTGTGGAACGAAATTTTTGAAAGTCAGAGCCCAGAGGGTTGACGGATAGAAAGTTCAAGTTGCATTAAATGTAAGCCATAAGCTAAATTATATACTTCCGTATCACAAAGCACTGTTATGATGGTACAGCCATCTCAGAGACGTTTTTCAGTTCACAGCACATAATATGAAAGGTAACATTTGAAAAAGAATCATATCTTAGGGTTAATTGAACGAAAGTCTAAGTTCTGCTAAATAATATCCATAAAATCAATTTCCTAGTTCAATGTCACAAAGAGAAGTGTTTTGATAACCTTATGAGACAGGTTTCAATGTCCTGTACATAATAGGGTTCGGAACATTTCTAAAAGGGTCACAGATCAGACGGTGAATAGCTAGAAAGTCATCTAAATTTCTATTTAGAAGAGAACCAATTATAAAGCTAGATGTCACTATGGTGATAAGTATCGTTATACATCCTGTTCAAATAAATGTCACATTTCAAGTACACCCAAGGAAAATAATATGGATCGAAACATTTGAAAAAGAGTAAAAACTCGGTTAATAGATAGGAAGTCAAGTTTCATTAAATAAAAGCCATAAGCTCAATTACATAGCTCGATGTCACTATAAGCACCATTATGATGGTACAGCCTTCTCAGAGAAGTTTCACTTCTCAAGTACAACCAACCGAAATTACTCCTTGACATCCAAACAAGAATGAATTTTGCGAAAGAAGAAATTGAGCCCCGAAATAGTTTTAAAGGAGTCTACTACGACAAATACACTATTGTCGATCTGTGGAAATAACATTTAACTCTGGGAACATCAGTTGCGGCTGAATGTTCCTTCCGGTTTCGTAGAATTTACCGAGGAAGAGAATAAGAACAAGAAACGGTTTTTACGGACGTCTCAAATAGAATTGTAAATCAAGCGGTAAACCTCAGCCGCTGTGCTTAGTCCAAAATCTTGCCTCGCCAGTGAGCGGAGTAGATATTTTATTCCGTATATTTTTTTGTATCTTTAGAAAGAAGATTTTTCTTTCAGTTAGCTGGGAACGTCTCTTTCTTTATTACGTTGTAAGAAATAAATGCATTGTTTTAAATTCCGGTTGACATCGGGAATAAATCTGGTGCAGAGATTCACTAAAATGAGTTTTGTCAGTTTCACCTGAGTCGCTCTGTGGCTTTTTTGACCGCTACGCCAAATGTACGTCTTAATTTTGTTTGTTTCAATGCACTACTTTAAGTGAAATGTCTGAAAAATTTACTTGCTTCAACGCAAGAAATGCAGAGACATGGACTGAAGATCAATTTTTTACATGACATTTTTGCTTTTTAAATGTTCAGTTTGATAGTCTTTATTGTTAACTAACTTTCTACACCTTACTTTCCATGATAATAATGATTTTTATAGTATAGACAGAGGCATTTTGTCCCATATTGTTCTACAGTTTTCCAAAGTCCTTGAATGGTTTTTTGTCCATGTTTCGATAATGCTCCTTTTAAAAGTCAAAAAGCCCAAAACTCCATGGGTGACACATCTATAGATTTAGCAGAAATGTTAGTAAAGGGTATTAATTTGATACCAGTTTCTTATTCTATTTTTTCCAAGAATTTAATAGTGTATTTAGATGTGTGGCTGCTTGCTTTACTCGGATGAAGTTGTACTGAACTGTTGACGCTGCGAGTAAAGATATGGTATTTATTTTTTGAATATTGGGGATAAAACATTATCATAATAGTATGTGGAAGTTGATTTTTACATTTTATCCACTCTTTTTATTTTTAATTTCTTTTTATATGCAAAATCGGTTACAGTCATAAATCCCTTAGAGACAGTTTCTTTGGATTTTTTAAACCACGCGCCAAGATTTTGTTCACCACTTTTATGATATTTTATTGAAATCATTTGAATACACCCACACCTCGTTTATTGTCATAACATTTTCCATCTTTCTCCAGCTAAATGCTCCTCCTACATAATTCTGCAGTCAATTTATGCGTTCTGCAATATGTTGTAGAGATAGACGATGAACATTGCATTTTTTGGCGGTTTTTAAGATTCAAATCACTGTTAATTATTTTACTTATAGTTGAAACTGAACATTTTAATGACTTTGGAAGTCCTTTGCTTTGGCGGATTCTCTTTTAAAATTAAACATCTTACCTTACAAATATTATCAGAAATTTCTTCTGTTTTGAATACATTTTTATTGGATTTGGATACTGTTTTAGAAGCATTTTTTCCACTTTTATGTTTTTTTCCCTTTATCGTTAATAATATTACCTATAGTAACTTTAGATATAGAAAAACCATGACTTTTACAGCGTTTTTGAATTATTGAATAGGCATAATTCTCTTCGGAAAGAGCGGACACATAGCCTTCCATCCATTGCTTATTTAAAAGCGCCATTTTGAAAGTAGACAAAACTCTGAGTTAGCAGACGATAAGTCATACTTAAACGATTTGATTTCACTGCTGCGAAAATAAAATTATTTCGTAGCATACGATTTTTTTTAAAGCTGATAAAAATGGCTCAAAAAATGTCCGAACAGCTTCTGTATACTATGTGAAAATGTGTGAAGTTGTCTTTATTTTTAACACTCTGAAGAAATCATACCCTTAATTCCACCTTGCAAACTGCAGTATCCTTAGAGATTTGCAACTTGCCATGACTCCTAATATTGTACTTTTGATCTTTTTGACCGCTAGAATATTAAAAAAAATATATCTTAATCTAAAATGACCAATAAATTAGTCTAGCATTAAGAGTGAAAGGTCTAGAAATATTAGAAAATTATCTCCAAGTGATTCTATTCAAAGGAAAAAAACAATAGAATCTTTCTGAAAGTTAAAAGTGTTTTCTGATAGTAGGGGAAGGTGGGGCACAGTGTTACAGTGAATTTCATTTTAAAGTGGTAGCAAAATTAGCTCCAATTTGTTTACAATCTAGTTAGCCATCCTGTTTTCCAAAAGTCCATGTGTTTTCGAAGACTTTACATCATTAGTTATATTTCTGTTATTAAAACTCTATTTTTGCATGTTAAAAGTAAAATTTTGTGTTTGTAATTAAATTCTCTTTATTCATGAGTGGTGCTTATTTTATAATGAATAATATTTTAGCAGTAAAGATAATTGTGTTTATGTTCTATTGAGTTAAAATGGATGATCTAAATTCACATTATGTAGTCATAAAAAAAAGTTTGTTACAAGCTATGTCAGATGCTATGGGGTACAGTGCTACAGAATGGAATAGGGCCCACTGTTACATAAATAACTTGTCCAATTAACACATTACAAACAAGCATATGTTTCCCAATGCAAAATTTTTTACTCGTATAGCTTTGCATTTTTCATTTTAAGATTTTTAATTATAAATATGAATAACATAAATAAATTGGTTAATTCTTCCTAAAGTTTTTCCTTCATATCTTTTTATGTCATACTCGTATTTACAATCTTTCTTTACATGATTAGCATTTTTCATTTGTTAATTCATTCGAAACATTCACAAGCTAACAAAATTATGCTTCATGAAGTAAGGTTTTTCCCTAGAGCCCCACTCCGAAAAACTGCGCAAAATAGATGACTGGTGAAATGTTGGATCTTGACTGATACGCCAGTTAAAAATTTGATTACAGAGGAAATGTTGAAGAGAAAAAGCACTAAACCCTAAAAAGAACGAAATTCCCAAGAAGCAAGCCAAATTGAACCTGAGGTATAAGCCTACCGAGATATCATCAACAGAAGATGAAGATTCACCATCTTATGCTGATAGTGATAACTTCATTTTTTCACAATTACAATCAGACATTTCTGCTTACGACAGCAATTAACAATGAGGATTACGTTATAGTTGAAAAAGGACTCATTAAAGAACATTAAAATTCACTCTATTAGGGAAGTTGTGAATTAGAACAATGTTGATTTTGAAGTGTTGTACGTCAAAAGAATTTTTCCATCTTATAAATTTTTACAAATAAATGAAGTTTATTCATTTGAAAAATAAAAAAATATTGCCAAATTTACTCTCCCAATTCTATCAGGAGGGACAATGAGAAAAGCAGAAATGCTGATTTTCCCTGTAAATTTAACTTCCTATCAAAATCTAAAATAATTCACAATTTCTTTGATCATATTTTATCATCTACTTTGTGACTATAAGCTACAATCAGTACTAATGTTTTCCTCATATTTATAGCTGTTCAGTTATACGTAAACTAATCAAAATTGATATTTTCTTTTAAGCCTACTTAAGGAATCATATATCTCTATATTAATACATATATCAGTAATCATACATCAGATATCTGTATATTTCTATTAAAATGAAATTTAATAAAAGCCCATTCTTTGCATTTACTGTTGCTACTATAACGTAACACTGTACCCCGACAGTGGGGCACATTGTGACAATGTACAACACTACCAAAAATATTAAAAACTGGAAATAAATGTTACTCTTTTCAATTTTAATGACATGTAAGAGATCAAAGATCCTTTTAAGTGCTTTGTTTGCTTCATATCGATGCATATCTTGATGCCACAGCTGAAAATAAAAAAACGTGTAACACTGTACCCCATCCTCCCCTACGTCGTTAGAGGTAGATTGCAAACAGCCATATATGAATTTGCCAAAACCTAAAAATCCTCTAAGATCAAGAAAATGCGATAAAAAGATTCGAAAGATTTATTCGTTTCAAAAAAGAATTGTCTGAAAATTTAAACGTCCAATATGGGAAATCTAAAATGTTAAAAACGAAGTGCATTTTACACAAGTTTGGTTTAGGATGAAAACTCCATGATTTAGACAGCCATCTATGAATCTGACGAACTTAAAAAACCACAACCACTCAGACTAAGAAAATGAGAAAGTAACGGAAAAAAAAAATACAAAGATTTCCTAAGTTAAAACGGAATCGACACTCATATATGGGAATTCTAAACATTTAAAATACATAACAAATTTGTTTTTAGCTGATGATTCCTAGATAGCACGCCATAAGACGAAGATTGGAGACAGCGATATGCGAAAAAATATATCGAATCTAGAAATCCTCTCATATCAAGAAAATATGGCCAAATAGATTCGAAATATTTCATCGTTTAAAAAGAAAGCGTCTGCTATTCGAAATGTTTCAAGTACAGAAATTATAAAAATTAGAAATACGAAGCAATTTAACAAGTTTTTATTCAGATTATGATGTATGTACTTCGCTAGAAGTTAATTGGAGGCAGCCATTTATGGATCTGACGAACATACATACCCTCTAAAGCTTCGGTTTCCTAAGAAAGCGTAGCCATGATCTAGCGGCCGTGATGTATCGGTGGGTGACGTCACTAAAACGTTGTTTATACTAACACATAGTGTTGGTTTCCTAGAGAGCGGTATTTGTGAGCGTAACGAAAATGACCGGAGCCGCCATTTCCATGACTGTCGTCATAGCGGTCTAAAACAGTTGGAGAACGTCTTTTCTCTTGTAGCGGCCACATTTCATTTCCTGCTCCAAACGATTCGAAGGAAGAGGAGCGAAATAAATAAACATTTTTGACTGCCATTGATTAATTCGTTTTTGTAAAATCGCGATCGTTAAACACAGAATAGAAATTTCAACGGATTTGAAATCTGCGGAAAATTTGACACCCGATCGATACCTTAAATGTGATTTTCTTTAAATTAATTAATTAATTAATAATTAAATAATAAAATGGTAAATAATTGAATAATAAAACTGTTTTTGATATCGATCTGGCGTAGAAATTTACGCTGATTTGAAATCTGTTGAAATTTTCACTCCACCTTCAACGATCCCGAAGTTAAAAACTTTAAACTAGAGAATAAAAAACCACTTTGTTTTGTTTCTCGAATAAAATAAACCACGACAGCCTTCTGTGTTGCCCATTCTCCAACGTATTCTGTCCGTCTAAGTTGACACCTCTAGATTTTTGTTTAGACGGCCGTGTCTAGAGTTATGCCAGCGGCATCATGACGTATTACGGCTGTTAGATAACGGCTCCACTTTCTTAGGAAACCAAAGCTTAAGATCAAGATAATGAGATAACATAGATTTGAAAAATTTCTTCGATTATAAAAAGAACAGTGAAATTCAAAACGCCAATATATGAATTCTAAAAAATTAAAAACGAAACGCAATGAACACAAGTCTGTTTTAAGCTGATGATTACTCTATAGTGCATCGTTAGAGGTAAATTACATACAGAACCATCTATGAAACCGTCGAATCTCAAAAACTTCTTAGATCAAGAAAAATGAGTTAAAATAAATTAGAAATATTTCATAGTTCAAAAAGGCTTTTTGCTTTTGTTGATTTTAATTGACGATTCATTGATGGTACGTCGTTAGTAGTAGATTGCAAACAGGGATCTATGAATATGCTGAACCTAGAAATCCTCTAAGATCATGAAACAATGAGATAAAATTTATTCGAAATATTTCCTTGTTTTAATAAAGAATAGTCTAAAATTCTAAATGAATAAAAATTCTAAAAGAATGAGAATTCTAAAAAAATCTAAATTCTAAATAAATAAGAATTCTAAAAATTCTAAATGAATGAGAATTCTAAAAAATTAAAAACGAAACTCATTTGACACAAGTCTGATTAGTTGATAATTCCCCTATCACACGTCGTTAGAGGTAAATTGCAGACATCCACTACGAATCTGCGAAACCTATAAATGAGATAAAATAGATTAGAAAAATTTCCTAGGTTCAAAAATAACCGTCTGAAATTTTAACGCCAATAAAATAATTCTAAAAAATTAAATACAAAGTGTGTTTAACACAAGTCTGTTTTCAGCTGATGATTTCCCCTATCGGTTGTCTTAGAGGTAAATTGCAAACAACCATATATGAATCTGCCGAATCTAGATATCCTCTAATATCAACAAATGAGATGAAATGGAATCAAAATATTTTCTCGGTTCAAAAAAGAACAGTCTAAAATTCTAAATGGATGAGAATTCTAAAAAATTAAATACGAAACGCATTTAACACAAGTCTGTTTTCAGCTGATGATTCCCCTATCGCGCGTCGTTAGAGGTAAATTGCAGGCAACCATCTATGAATCCGCCAAATCTCGAAAACCTCTCAAACTGAGAAAATGAGAACCTAACGCTAAAATAGATTCGAAAGATTTCCACAGTTAAAAAAGGAACTGTCCTAACGCAAACGATTTCTTTTTCACTCATGCATAACAGGGGGAAGACTTCCATGAATTGCTTATTTGTTTGATTATGTGATGTTTTCAATCGAGCCATAAAAATTTGCATTGCAAATGCCATCTCTATTTTCCTTTTTCTAGTTACTGCGGCTCTCTCGAAAACGCCACGCATGGTTGCGAATCGGGTTTTATTATTCATTCGATATTTGAACACCCCTCTGGTGTTTTACTCAGCGTGGCAGCAGTTCAACTTGGAGAGTTTAAGCAAATTCGAAACGTCGTTTTGCTTGATAATATGGAGGTGGGCTCCTCTTATTGGGCTTCCCAGTCCACAGAGCCATATCTCTTGGATGGCTGAACTTCGTTGCTTACCTTGAACAGATTTCGGATTGGCTGCAGTAAAGGCGGCGTACCACCCACATGTTTTACCAGTGTAGTTTCAGTTTGTTTTTCTCTTTGAAGGAGTTTTAATTATGAACGCTACAATTAATGGTTTAAGCATTTGAGGTTTCTTTGAGTCTTTAAACGAGGAATAATTTTCTCGAGAGTGATAGACTACAAAAGCTCCTGCTGTTTGAATCAATGATAGTAGTTTAGGCGTCTTATGTATTATCAACCCACATAAGCTCTTTATATTTATTTTAATATCTACACGAGGTAGAGAGAAGTTCATTTTAAGGCGGCATATTGAAGACCTTGTGTTAATTTCTAGCTTAAAGGAAGTTCACAGCACATTTGTTTCGTTTACCTTTACTCAACTTTGTTGCTTACCTGGAATATATTTCGGATTAGTTGCAGAAAAGGTGGCGTACGATCCACATCTTTTCCAGTGTCGTTCCAATTTGTTTTTCTTCATGAATGAATTTTAACTATAAAAGTTACAATTAATGGTTTGAGCATTTGAAGCTTCTTTGAAAGAGATAGAGAGTCTTTAAACGCGGAATAATTTTCGCGAGAGTGATAGACAGCATAAACTTGTCGTTTGAATCAGCAATAGTGGTACAGAAATAGATCACCAAAAGATTTTCCCGAGTACCCTCTAGTCTTTTATATTTCTTTTTATGTCTCCATGATATGGAAAGAAGCTCATTTTAAGCTGGCATATTGAAAGCCGTGTGTGTTTATTTTAACATTAATGGAAATTCTGGTGTGTTAATTTTGCTATATTTCGGATTGGCTGAAGTAATGAAGTAATGGTGGAGTATCCCAAACATGTATTGTCAATGTCTTTTCTATAAGGGATGTGTGTTTAACTATGAACGATTAATCTAATTATTTCAGCATTTCAGGTTTCTTTGGGTCTTTAAAAGAGGAGTCAGTCTCAAGAGTGTATATATATATATATATACATATTAGGGTCGTATAAGGGTCGAATTTCTAAGTCTCCTATGGTAACAACATATCTTTGAAAAGTTACTCGTCGGTCAGATTAAACAAATTTTAATGCGGTTGTCACGTGATAGTGCGATAGCGTGATCTTTTTTGAAAGGTAATTTCATTACATTTTATTAAATATATTATTTTGTAAAAGTTTTTGTAAGTAAGATTTCAAGTAAAACCTTATCAGTTATCAATTGTTAATTAGGAAATCGTTATTATCAGCTGTTGGAAATTAGGAAAAGTAATGAATTTAAGTCGTGCTGTAGGATATTTTATCCATTATCAACAAAGGCAAACTGAACGGAGCCATGAAACTGTTTAGGAATCCAGTTTAAGATGATCAATTAGAAATCTATATATATTCGACTCCAGTGAGGCAACAGAGAAACGCTTGAGTAACAATCCAAATTGCTTGCAACATGTATTTGAAAAACTTGATTTCATGTTAAGAGAAATCAATCCCTTTGCTCAGTCGTATCTTTAAATGCACCGACTGGTACAAGAACACCCAACTACATCTGTAAAAATGGTATATTTGGAAAATAAAAATTTGGATAAGCGGCGCTGTAATGCTCCTACTTTGCACTGAAGTTGCAGCTATTTTTGTTGGTGATAATGGAGAGCCTCCAGCCAATCGAGACATTTGTGTGTACCCAATAGGTGATACATGCCGAAGAATTTCACCACTAAATCAATGCTGTGATCTATCCTTTGCTATTTCTAAGGGAAGAGTGTAGTTGGAACACTGGAATGGAATATGTGGAAGAGAGAAAAACATCAAGATGCACCCGAGTCACTCAACTACAATATTATACATACAGACTTTCCCAGCGAAATGGTTGCAGTATTTTGCACAGTAGTAGTAAACTTTTTCCGCGATATATTGTTGATGCGTATGTGAAAACTGAAGGCTCACGTTTACATTTTTAAGTATAAAATTAAATATATATTATTTTTAAAATAAAAAAAATAATTGAGAATTCAACTTCATATATATCGGGGACTTTAAGATGGCTTTACAATATCGAGAACTTAATCAAAATATACGCACATAAAAACTGATTATACTGCCATCTTCTTTCCAAGGGAGCCCACGTCACATGCAACAGAATTACCTAGATGCAATGGTATGCAAGTTTGGTAAGCCAGATCATTTTTTGACGTTTACTTGCAACCCATTTTGACCTGAAATTTTAAATTGGTTAGTAGGAGTACAACATCCAGAAAATCTACCAGATATTGTTGTATGTGTGTTTAAAAATGTGTGTTAAAAGAACTTTTAGAAGATATTTGCAAGCATGCAATATTTGGAACTGTTTTGGCCTATATTTATGTTACTGATTTCCAAAAGGCGAGGTTTGCCTCATGCCCACATTCTTCTAACATTAGATTTTAGAAAGCAAAATTTGCACAATAGATGATATTGACAAGTTTGTGAATGCAGAACTTCCAGATCCTAGCAATGATCTGAGACTCTTCCAAATTGTGACAAAATGCATGGTACATGGCCCATGGGGAACTATAAATATATCTTCTCCGTGCATGAAAGATGGACAGTGCTGCAAAAGTTTTCCCAAACAATTCAAAGATGATACCGAGGAAAATGTTAATGGATACCCTATATATCGTAAAAGAGCCACTGAACTTTTCCAAGTAGGGAAATATTGCATCGATAATAGATGGGTTATTCCATATAATCCTTGGTTGCTTAAAAAATTTAATGCACATATTAATGTTGAAGTTTGTGCTTCAGGTAAAAGTGTTAAGAACTTATCAATATGTATACAAAGGACATGATGCAGCCTCGATAAAAATACAAAAAGAAGATGCTCTTGATCATGATGAAATTTTAAGTTTTGTTGAAGGTAGGTATGTAAGTGCACCTGAAGCCATGTGGCGTTTAAATGAATTCAGTTTGTCGGATAAATCCCGCACTGTAGTGCGCTTAGCTGTGTATTTACCAGAGCAACAGCCAATTGTGTACTAAGACTGTAAAGAAGCGCAAGCAATTGAAAGAGCTGGTTTAAGAAAAGCAACACTCACGTCACGGTTTGAACTCAACAAAAATGACCCTGATGCTCACAACATTTCTTACTCAGATATTCCACAATATTATGTGTTTGATAAGAGTAACACAAATTGGAAGAAGCGACAACGTGGAGGGACTAAAAGTTATTGGGAGATTGCTAGTAGTTAGTTTACAGGATACTTAGATATACTACGTATTTGCGGATGCTACTACTGCGTAAGTCAGGAGCAATCAGTTTTGAAGATATTTTGACGGTAAATGGATTGAGATGCATTACATTTCAATAAGTGAGTCAAGAGAATAGACGTCTTCAGGGTCATCAGCAGTGGCATGATGCTTTGAGTGAAGCTGCTCAGTTTCAATGTCCGAGACAGTTGAGCATGCTGTTCGCATTGATTTGTGAAGTGGAGGCTTTGCTGAAATGGAGGATGTTCCTGATATATGTGTGCAGCATCGAGTTTCTCTTTGTGAGGACTTTGTGAATCATTATTATGAAGACACTGGACCTTACTATGCACTTGTAGATATGGAGGAACAGCTTACATCCTACAATTCAGGTCTCCAAAAACTGCATCTACCAACTGCAGATTTCCCTCCAAGTGTTTTGAAAAAAAGCGAACTTTGATGTTATGGAGGAGCAGACTAAAGGTAACAGTTATACCACACAGTTAAATAGGGAACAGTGGAATGTTGTTGAAATCATATTTAGTGCAGTGTATAACAAGTCTACAGATACACCCAAGTGTTATTTTTTAGATGGTCCTTCCGGAACAGGAAAAACTTATTTATTCAACTTTGCTTCAAAAAATACGTTGTAGAGGTGATGATGTTATTCCTGTTGCATCTACAGGTATTGGTGCAACTCAATTAATAGGGGGAAGAACAGCTCATTCTGTTTTTAAAATTCCAATTCATTTAAATGCAACATCTACTTGCAATTTGAAGCCAAATACAAGAAGCAGAAATGTTGTTGAAAGACAGCTTAATTGTGTGAGATGAAGCACATATGACACATGTCCATGCTTCTTAGCTGTTGACAGACTTTTACAAGATCTCAAAAAGTGTAAAGAACCTTTTGTGGGCAAAGTAATGCTATTGGGTGGAGATTTTAGCCAAGTTCTTCCTGTAAATTTAAGAGGTTCAAGAACATTGACCGTTGTTAGCTCCTTAAAAATCACTCTGGATGAAATTTCACAAGTTAAATCTGACAAAAAAACATGCGTGCGCTTGAATCTGAAAGAGATTCCACTTCGTTGCTAGTATGGAATAGATTTTGAATTAGCTGATGTTAAGGTGACTGCAATATATAAACTGTGACAAGTATATCAGTATTGTTATAAATTGTAATCGGAAATATAAGCTCTGGTATAACCAATTTAGATATGACTATTTCTTTCAAACCGTCATAATGATGTCATTTACGGAAATGCATTTGAAATTAGACGCAACCAAACATTTTTACAATAGAAAGGTCCTTGTTTGAATTCCCGTATAAAGAATAGATTCATGCTTTTATACATATGTGACCCCACAGAGAACGAAAGATCTATTCAAATTGGTTTTAAATGCATTAAATGCACTTAAAATTAGACGCAAAGTTTTCTTAGTGAAAGGTCCTGTAGGTTGGGTTTCAGTTTAAAAATCCATTTTCGTGTTTTTATGCGTATACGACTTCTCTGAGAATAAAAGACGTACTCAAAGTGATTTTAAATCCATAGGATGCCAAATTAGACGCTAAATGTATTTAAAAATAAGACCAGCAATGAAACATTTTATAATTTAAAGTTCCTTGTTTGAGCTCCCGTATAAAAATTTATTTCTTTTTCCCTCCTCATATACGATCCCTTGGAAAATGTATGACGTATTCAACATCTATACATGATTCAAAATATCCCCATGATAATATTTCCATGACAACGCTTACATAGATAATTACCATATCATACATTTTTAGTCATCATGTACAGCTCGAAATAGATTGTACGAAGGAAACATTCCGATTCATCATCAAACCCTTTTCTATTTTAAAGTTGCAGGCTGTATTTGAACGTTTCTACGCAAAAAACTGTTTAAACAAATACGAAAAATTCTATGAAGAAGAAATAGAGTAATTTTCTTTAGTATTCTCTCCAAGCATTTTTGGGTGCATTCTTCCCTGGGGATATTTCTCTCTTCTGCGTCAGTAAAACTTTCATTGTGTGTGTCTGTCTATTACTTGATATTGTATGTTTTATGTCTGGACAGCATGGCCAAAAATGGCCCTTGCGCCATTAAACTCCACAAACCAGTCAACCAAGCATTTATATATGAAGGATATTAAATAACTGTGCTGTGATTCTTTGATATTTCTTATAATTACGTGCAGGTTACATTAATCGCTAATAACTTGAAAACTAAAGTGTTAATAGAATGAAGCTGAATAAGACTAATAAAGTATAGCGTACAAGCAGTCAAGAAATGAAATGGAGATTTTCTATGCTGTTCAAAAATTGAATCGAACATCAAAAAATATATTATCCTAAAGTTTAGTAACTGCCAAGAAATTAAAAGAACTTTTTATATTTTATAAAGATTGAATTTAAACATCAATAAGTTATTGGTAAAGTACTGTAACAAAACCAATAAATTAAATAGAATTTTTTATATTAAACAGAAACTAAACTAAACACCAGTAGGATGTTATTGTAACGCACCCAAACAACCAATAAATTGAATGGATTTTTTCGTATTACACGAGAAAGTTTACTGACGGATTCATTAGTAATTAATCTTTTGTTTCAAGCCCAATTTATGTGGAATTCGTTTTCGATTTCGGATAACCTTTGAATTAATTATGGACCGATCTTAGTACGGGCTAACAAATATTAAAAAAAAAAATACCGTCTGTGCTTGAATTTTGCTATGGATTTTGTTAATAAGCTTTTAGAGCTTGCAGAAAACAAAGCAAAACGAAAAAACTAACTGCATCCTAATTTTTTAATTAATTTTTTTCACCGATATAATTCAACTTGATGAATTTTATTGTTACTAAACGAACGGAGGGAGCCAAAGAAAAACTTGTAAACCCAGCGGTTTAAGGTGAAACTATAAAATAATTTATTTTAAGATTCAATTAAATTATTAATAAGATTCTTCCTTATGCTAGCGTGAATATAATTTTACGGCGCCCTTTTTCAAGTCAGTAGGCAGAATAAAGTCTCTTTTAAATTTAATAACCACTGAAAATTGATTTTGAACAACAAAGTAACAATAATGTTTGCTGAAAAATTAAACTGTGTAAACTTCGATTTGTCTTTTGCACGCTTCGTCCAAAGTTTACGCTAAAAATAACACGCCATTTTTTATGCCGCTAATGATTCGAAAAAGGTTCATTAAATATACTAATTTATTTTTAATTACCAGGATCTAAAAAATGCCTCAAATTTTAATCGAAGGTATCATATTCACTTACGCGTAGTGACAGAGAAACAATCATGAAAATATGTTTTTTTTTTGTTTTCTCTTTTAATTTAAAAGCTTTTTACCGAAAATTAGTGGTGATAGCGTTAAATAAAGATTTTCATTTAAACAGAGGTTTCTTACTACGCCATTAAATGGTTCCAAAATTTAATCAGGTGAATGTTGTTTTTCTAAATCCGAAGGTTTTATACTTTAATGTTTGTACGTAGCACATTTTTTAGAAGTACCGTAATGTTTGTTATGTAATCTGCGCGAAACTTAAAAAATTTTTAAGTTTCACACATTATGTAATACATTTTTTAAAGTTGTTTTAATGTTTTTAAACTTTGGATAGTGTATAAAAGAAACATTTTGACCATAATTAAAATAATTTTAGTTCTATGTATTTAGTTTTACAATGGCCTCGTAGAGGATTGTTTAGAGCTTTGTTTTCAATACAGACTATGAAATGAAAATTTATGTGAAAATCGGCTATTTCATTGTTCGTATATTGAGCAATCAGCTATTTTATGAAGTTTGAAGCTGTTTTGGGTACCACTCAGTGTCATTACACATATTTTTTGTGAAACGAACAGCAAAAGCAGTAATTCAATGTTACGGAAATCTATTGCACTCACATAGTCGACTGACAACAATCACGGAATTTTGCACAATCTGGCATTTTATGCTATTGTAGCTGTTTTTGGAAACACTTAGTGTCATTATATTTTTTTCGTGAGACGAACACTAAAAACAGTAATCCAATATTGCGGAACGATATTGTACTCACACAATTGACTAACTACAATCACGAAATTTCGTACAATCAGCAATTATATGCAGTTTGTAGCTGTTTTGGGGAACAATCAGCGTCATTACAGTTTTTTGTGAGACGTACACCAAAAAATCATAATTGAATCTACTTAAATCGATACATCCTTAACTAACGTACACTTTAAGAAGCGCTTGTGAAAAATGCATTCAAGTTGATAAACGCAGAGAATTTTAGTTTTCGATCGCTGTTAATGCTACAATAACTGTACCAAGGAAATGAACGGGAAGTGAGAAAATTAAATTCCTACGAACTTCCCAAAAGTTTTTTAGAGGTAAAAACTTAATTTCCACTATAACTACAAAATCGAAAAACATATTAACTCTCTTTTTATCCTACCATTTCGCAGCAAATCGACTTCTGAAAAGCAAATCTGAAATTTAAATGAAGCGACTTTTTCTTCTAGCAGCCAAGTTTCACTGCCAACAGGGATGTTATCCCTTCACTATTGGCGCCACGTCCCCCTAAATACGTCTGAAAAGACCCCTTTTCAGCAGATATGCAGATGAATGTCACAAATTTTTATCCACTTTGTTCATTTCAGTTTAGTCTTTATTATTCTGTTTTGATTTTCTTCAGATTTCGATCATGCAAATGAAGAAGACACACAATTTCATGGGCCGCAGATTGGCTTGGAGGCGCCTTTTTATTTACCCCTTTATCAGCTTTTGAAATAATTTTATTTGTTGATATTTGGACGGGATCTATTTCCAGGCTCTGGACTTTATACGGCTTTGTTGATCCCTCGGTCGTAAAATATTCACGGGCACCTTGTGGTGGGCAAGGTCGAAATAAGCTTTTTTAGTCAATTAGACTGTCTTTGATTCAGTGATTCCGGAATTGGGATTACGAAGGACCGTCTGGGTGAAATGTCAAGGGAATGAGACGACAAGAAAATTTACATAGTTGAAAAATTGATTTTAATATACGAACACTGTTGAATGTACAAAGGGCATACCATATAAACTGAGAGTGTTTTTTTTACGTAATGGCAACACCGCGAAACTAAAAAATAAAAGTGCAGGCGATTTTTCAAACTGTTAACTGTAGAATTATATATATTCTGAACGAAGCAAACGAATTTATTTTCCTAGTTTTGTGCTTGTTTAAAGAACTGTTTTTATTTGCCCTGCAGAATGGAGTTTTTTTTGTATTCAAAGTTAAAAAACCAAATGCGTTCTGCCATACAATTTTGCTATCGTTTGGGCAAAACAGCTCCAGAAACAGTTAAGTTAATGAAAGAAGCTTACAAAAACCAATGTTTTCGTGAGTCTACGATTTTTAGATGGCATGGTGATTTCAAAAAAGGACGTTTGTCTGCAGAACTGGCTCCTAAGCCTGGCCGATCAGAAAGTGTTGTGAATGATCGAAATGTTAACACTGTGTGGGCAATCTTGCAAGCAAATCGGCGAATGACATGTGAGGAGATAGCGGCATCAACTAACATTTCGAAAACGTTGATATTTCGCATCCTACGCAACAATTTACAGCTTCGCCATGTTTGTTCCAGATAAGTCCCTCATCACCTTACTAAAGAACAAATGCAAGCAATAATGCACCAATATTGTGAGTGGAAACAGATGTTTCAAAATGACTGCTTCCTAAAGACTGTAATAACAGGTGATGAAACTTGGGTGCATCATTTTGATCCCTTACCAAGTCCACCACAAGCACCACAAGTGTATGGAATCACAATGATTTTCCGCTTCCGGAAAAAATCCGACAAACCAAATCTGCTGGAAAGGCCATGATTATTTTCTTTGATCATAAAGGTGTAATCTATCAGCATGCTGTGCTTCCAAAAACTACTGTGAATGTTGAATATTATATTTCAGTTTTGAAAATTTTGTGATAACACATAACGAGAAAGCGACATGAACTGGTAAGGAATTGGACATTCATCACGATAATGCTCGCCCGCATGTTGCTACTTGTGTTCAGCAATATCTTATTAAATACAATGTTAAAATCATGACAACATCTCCCTTACAGTCCAGATCTCGCACCATGCGATTTCTGGCTGTTTTCGACGTTGAAGGAGAAGCTCCGTGGTAGAAAAGTTAACACAGATTCTGAAGTTATTTCAGCAGTGCAGGGTTCTTTGGAGCAGCTTACAGAAAAAGGTTTATCTACTTGTTTTGAAAAGTGGGTTGAACGATGGGCCAATTGCATATCATCTGAGGGATGGTATTTTGAAAAATAATGATGTATTTTTTTCTGTAAATATATTTCTTGATTTTTTATGATTTTACTCTCAGTTTTTATGGAACGCCCTTTGTACCTTTGGATTTCTAAATAAATTCCACAATAGGTCAAATTTATAAGGGAACACACACCACATACAACCCCACACACTATACTCTGTATGTATAGTGTGACATATTTACTCTTATGATAGTATACTATGATAGTATATACGTATAAACTCTTTTAATGATGAATAATCCTCTAGGAATATCCTGTATTCGTGTGTGTAAACCTATCCACATGGCTATATCTGATATACAGGCCTAATAAAATTTTTGGAGGGTCTTATCTGGAATGCGAAATGAATAAAATATTGGGTAGGTATTTTTAAGTAACGGCACACTGGAGTAACTCAACGCGCTATTGGCGAGGGTCCGGGATCAAACCCAAATAAAAAATTTGGAGGGCAGTATCTTTTATACTGGCCTAATAAAATATTTGGTGGGCCGTATCTTGTCTATGAGCCGGTTAAACCTGCTCATAGAGCTACTGTAATAACTAATCTTGTCTGTGGGTTTGAAGTAAACCTATTGGCTGCAACTCATAAGTTTTACGCATACTGTCCTTTATCCAACCAAAGACCATCGTGTTCAAAGACTGCACGTTAAATCTGTCGTGATCTCAGATGGCCTCACGTTGGTATGGTGTGGAAGTTTGGAAAGTGGGGTACCAGCTCATTGTAACGTTAATTAAAATATCTATCTTCCATCCTTTTCTTGTAGACTTCCTGGTAAATATATCCCAATGAGAATAATAGATATTTCTCAAATTGCTAATAAAATAATGCTGTTTCATTTAATTAAGAACTTTTCACTTTTCGTTTGTAGAATTTTGTGCTGTTTCATTACAGTGTATTTCTTTAGCGAGATGCGATAAAGTGTACTTAAAGACTTAACAGGCATACTAATTGTACAGTACAATTTAAAGTACCAAGAAAGCAGATCCTGTCTCCTGTTTTCAATTTTTCAAATGTTAGTACCGTTTCTGCTATCACTACCTCATTTCTTTAGAGAGATATATTCACGAATAACAGGAAACCTGAATTGTATTTAAATTCTTTGCTCTATTTAAAAAAAATGAGGAATCGTATTCGTGTCAAAAAATTCTATTATTTCTCCTACCACTAAGTTATCTCGTTACTAAGAAGTGTATAGGATTGCTTGAGGCGTAATTTTGGGCAAATTCTTTCGTACCATTTGAAGCATCGGGAAATAAATTTTCATTGTCCATTCCCTGTTGTCAAGCGCACAAAGATAGTATAATCTCTTTTACCAACTATTTCAATAGCGAGACATATTCACGAGGCCTACAAATTCTCCCTGTAATTCTTTGATGCCGTTTAAAGCATGAAGGATCAGCAAATATGCTTATAGGAGAGAGTTTGTTTCCATTTTGAAAGATTCTATTACATTGACACAACTTAAAACCTGAAGTATCAAAAAAGATGTTTATAAGAGAGAGTTTGTTTCCATTTTGAAAGATTGTATTACATTGGCAAAACTTGAAACCTGAAGTATCAGCAAAGATGCTTATGAGAGCCCTTTTTCCCATTTCGAAAGATTGTAGGGACCATTTGTTTTATGTAAGATCCAGTAATTTAGAAATCATGTTACAATAACCGATTAAGGAATTTTGTAAAAGTTTATTCACAGGGTAGTTGTATAGTTTACAGGATAGTTTTGAAAGGGTTTAAAAAGGCAGTTTAGACTTGAAAATTAATTAAAACATAAAGTACTGTCCAAGCACAGCGTACTGCACACAAGACCTCCCCTCCTGGTCACTCCGCATGTCCCGTTCCTCTTCGGTTCTTCAGCAACCCTTCTAGGGGTCGCACACAAATTACCAGCTGGCGATGTTTAAAAGTTCCTTGCAGTCGAACTCTACAAAATATACAACTTTATTTGCAAGAAAAATATTTATGAGTGCGTATTAAACATCATTACATAAACAAACCTACCACACTGGAAAAATTACAGTAATTACTTTTACTTTGAACCCGTAAATCCGTCTTCCTATCCAGCTCTACAAATGCGACAACGGCGTTGAGTTATTGAATGCCTCAATATCCACGATTCCATCCTCATCTGGAGTCGCATTTTATTTCACTGAATATGGTAATTTTAATCCTCAAATCGTTTTAGGATGCAGGCTGTAATGACATTTCTATGAGGTAATGAGGCATTTTGACCGATGTCGATTTCTTATGAAGTCAATCCCCGTGCTCTGAGAAATCGGATTTTTATAGACTTAATCGGTATCTCTATGCATGTTTTACTCTTTATTGGAGCGGTATTATACATGTACATATACAAGGGTAAATGTTTCGTGTTATTTGCTTCTGAGTAATGTTAGATTGCGGATGCGGGATGTCTATTTTTTTTGTCTTTTGTCAGCCCTTAACCATCCGAAGGGTTCACCCCCGTAGTTCCTCATTGTAACCTGCAGTCTTTCCTACATAACTTCTAAGCGATTTTTATCAACGATTTAGTGACGCGCTATCTGACCCATCCTAAACAAAAACTATTTCTGTAATATCTGAAAAGAAAAAAAAAACTTTGTTCATATTTTTGTGCCAAGTGAGGACAAGAAATATTTGTAGTAGTTAATGAAGTTAGCACCTAGCCCTCCAAATGTTTTCGACGAGATATCTCGTCCAACGAGATCCGACGAATTTTTTTAATGACAAGGTATTTCGTCATCAAAAATGTCGATTGAATTCCAAATGGTGAAGATATTGTTTTTTGACGATGACCAGATCAAGATCAGGTCACATTTTTAACAACGAGATATCTCGTTCATAAACGTTTGTTCAGCTTTTCTAATAAATGAAGAAGATATTGGTTTTGACGATGACCAGATCAAGATCAGGTCAGTTTTTCTAATAACGAGATATCTTGTTCATAAACAAATCTTAAGTTTTGCTAATGAATGATGAAGATACTGTATTTATTTTGACGATGACCAGATCAAGATCAATCCATCTTTCCTAATAACGAGTTATCTCGTTCAAAAAGATCTGTTAAGCTTTGGTCATGACGAGCTACCACGCCGAAACAACCACTAGGAGGTAAACAATGAAACACAAAGTCCTATTCCATCATACCTTGATAGTTAAGTCCGCCATATCAACGCCGATTTCACGACGTCTTGTATGAATCAGCGAAGCAATATACATAAAATGAACAGTAGAAAAAATAGTAATAGAAAATGAATCACAAATTTTCTTTATGAGAATTCGATAAATTTTCTCTCCGGTGCAGTCAAACAAAATATCCTTACCACCACACCAAAGGTACGAATCTGAAAATTGACGTATCTACAAAAACGCATTCAAAGTTTTGATGCTTCGGGAAAAATTAAGTTACGATTCAAAAGACTGTTGTTTTCTCGGCATTTCCACTAAGGTAAATCGGCATTTCCACTAAAGCAAAATAGGCATTTCCACCTAGAATCAAGATTCGGGGCTTTGTCATGAATATGTGACTCTAAACACATGTGAAACATGAAATAGTGACTCTAAACACATGTGAAACATGAAATAGTGACTCTAAACACATGTGAAACATGAAAAAGTGACTCTAAACACATGTGAAACATGAAAAAGTGACTCTAAAAATGTAGTTTGGTGAAAATCGCCAATAACGCACTGGCGTGCCGTTAGCGTGGTTGTAACTATGTACTCCAAAATATCTTCCTCATCAAGTCAAATATGGCACTTTTTGGAATCAGCTAGGTGAAAACGGTTCAAATTGGCCCGAGTTACAATGCTGCCTATTCTGGCTTTAAGAGGAAAAGTAGCAACAGCTCTAGGGATTTTTTGAAGTAATGGAGGTTATTAGGCTCATTTTGGAGTTGAAAAGATGGCGATTCATTTCAGTATTTCTCCATTAAGTGCAGCAAAGTGATAGTCTCTAGCCAGACATCTAGGGAGGGTAATTTCTTCAAAATTAGATAGTTAAAAACGTATACCGATTTCTCTTTACCTTGTGAAAAAAGGTCACTTAAAACAAATAATTATAGTCATAACGAATGGGTACATATAAAGTGTATATGTAAACTAGAAATCACGAATCGACCAGAATATGATTTTTTTATTGCTTTAAAATATTTGCTCACTCCTTTGTTCTTCTCTTCTAAAGTATACCAATATCTTTCTAATTACAAGGTTTTGTTAGGTTACTGTCAACGTGTACAAACATGTTTCCAAAACTTTAAACTCAATTTTTGAAGAATTATGTTTTTGCAATTTATTGCTTTGTTCATACTGTGATAAATCAACAAGAAATTGATCTAGTACAACTATTTTTGTATCATTATAATCTACATAGTACAGTAGATGTTTGAACTCTCAGAGTTATTAGTTAAGAACGAAATTAATAGCTGATTTTAAAATTTTAAAATTACTGAAAAAAATCTTGATTTTTTTTTGTGCTTCCTTGAGTAAACAAATTGTAAAAAACCTATTCCCTCTTGCAACTTGATTG
Organism: Metellina segmentata; assembly: GCA_947359465.1. NCBI lineage: Eukaryota > Metazoa > Arthropoda > Arachnida > Araneae > Tetragnathidae > Metellina > Metellina segmentata. Next base: position 23,482,288 of record OX375872.1, read on the forward strand.
AGGATAGGAAATGAAGAATAATATTATAGGAATAATTTCGCAAATAAATTGCTTTTCTGAGCAAATTGAAATTTGAGATACCATTGCTCAAAATCCCGATAATTATATCTAAATATGAAAATTAATGATTAGCTAAATCTGATTTTTTTCATACTGAAATGATCTTAAGCACAAACCAATAACCCATTGTAAATAAAAACTGGATTTTTAAAGCCAAAATAAAAAAAATATTCTGTATAAGTACACTTTAAAAATCTCTAGGAACGTTAAAAATTATATTTATAAAAAGTCATACCAATTTCTCTAGTTCTTACAATAAAGGACACTTAAAGATTCAAAGCATAAATCATTACGGTCATAACTAAATGGGAACACTCAAAAAATCGAAAGAAATAATCGGTGGTTGTAACAGAAAGTGTACAAATAAAAGATTAAAATGTATCTGATCTACTGTCATCAATAAGCAGAACGAAAAAAGCTGTTTCAAAACGAAAACGTCAAAACATTTCTAAACTAAGAGATTGAAGAAATTAAACCTCAAGCATATATGTATCATTGATGCCAAACAAAAACAAAATACCAAACAGACCATCTGCTGAAGTTATCAGACCGGATTGAAAAATTGAAGCAAACATTAGTTGTGGCAAACGATACCATTAAAAATGTTTCGTAAAAAAGATTCATTAGTGGATTAACAGAAGTGGGATACATACAATTGAAACGAAAGCTTTAATTTCCAAAAGCTTCAATCTTGTTTCTATCACAAAAATACTTAACATAACTTTTTAAATTACAAAGAATAAGATAAACGAAGTCTGGAATACTGATTTTACTAAGCGCTTTTGTTCTGTTCGCACATTTTCCTCCCATAAAAGTTTCGATACATTGTGCTTAGAGAAAGACTACAGCAAAAAAGAGAACTAACTCAAAATTCCCCAAATTGATTAAAGAATCGAATTTTAATTTCAGCGTTAAATTTATTGATATCAAAGTCTGTGGATAGTAAAAATAATTTTCTAATTACTATTATTTATGTACAAGTTCCATGTACAAAAAAAAGATATACCAAATAAGTATAAGAATCTACTACAAAAAACGCCGTTTTGCTCCAATTTGAATATTTTGACATTCTTCCTAATTTTTCGAAATATTCCCTGTGTATCACGTTTTAATTGATTTTCATGAAATTGATTTTGGAAAATTCCTCTAGCCTGTTGTATACATGTAAATGTAAATAAGAAATCCATCATGTTTCCGAAATTTGAAGTTTTGGTTTAAAATGTTGCCTAAACTTTATATTTATGAAAACAATTTTAGGGGTTTCAATACATTTTGTCTGTTTACATGTGAGTGATATACATACCAAATGGGGTGTAAATTTGAGTATTGGTATACAAATATTATAAATATTAAAAATTTGCCAAAACATGGAAAATTAAGGTGAGACACTTGGACTACCTGTACCAGCGTCACGATACCGAGTGACCGAAAAAGTCATAAACTATGAATTAAAAATTTAAGTATTCTAAACCACGATGGAAAAATAAGAACTAAAATATCCAGATCAACTTAAATGCACAAGTATTTCATTCAATTAGGTTTGGTTTGCTGGTTTTTATGGAACAAGGAAGAGCTTTGTGTGTGGCTATTTTTTTGCCATTAAAGAATGGTCAGAAAGACGGCAATGTTGATATTCAACAAAATTGACATAATTTAACCCTAGTGCAAAACAATACTCTTACCACTTGTTGGATTAAATAAAATCTCTCTAGCTCTCGCCTCGCTTTTCTCTTTTTTGTCTCTCTCCTATCTCTTTTTTTCTAACCCCTCTCTGTCTTTTCCCTATTTTCTTTTTTCTAATTTTTGTTCCTCTCCTATCTCTTTTTTCTAACCCCTCTCTCTTTTCTTTTCTAACTTCTCTTTTCTCTCTCTTTTCTTTTCTGACTTCTCTTTTCTCTCTCTTTTCTTTTCTAACTTCTCTTTTCTTTTCTCTGTCTTTTCTTTTCACTCTGTATTCTCTTTTTCCTCCCTCTCTTCTCTCTCTCTCTCTTCTATATGTTTTCTTTCCCTTCGGAATCTTCAATCTATCTTCTTTCTCTCCTCTATCTTTTCTTCTCCCCCTCTTCCGTCTTCCCCCTCTCTATATCTTATCTCTATTCTTATCTCTTTTCTCTCTACCTCAAAAGTATTTAGCTCTCATTGAATTTCTAGAAAAACAGCATATTTTCTACACTTTTGCCACTTTTTGTGTATCTAAGTTCGCCACTGCTTAAAATGCCTCTCTATTAGAGCGTCCATTCAGAACCAAGTGAAGTGTTTACGAGACCGGGTGGAGAGACACACCGGGACCACGTGTATCAGTGTCCCGATCCCGAGGAACGAAAAAGTCATACATTATAAATTTTTCGCTAACCTAAGCATACATAAGTATTTTAAACTGAATGTAAGAGTAAGAACTTAACATGTAAGATAAACCTAAATGCATAAGTATTTTATTCATTTAGGTCTAGTTTACTGGTTTTATAGCACACGGGCTATATTTGGCCAAACTTATGTCATTTCAAGAATAATCAGAAAGACGGCAATGTGGGTATTCAACAGCATCAACATCGTTTTACTCAGTTGTAAAACAATGCTACGCGTGTCAGGTTAAATAAAATCTCACTATCTTCTCTCTACATCTTCTTCTCCCTCCTCTTTCTCTCTTCTGTCACTTTTCTCTTCCTTTCTCTCTTTTTTCTTTTGTATATGTCTCTCTTCTCCATCTCCTCTTTCCCTTTTTAGTACCTCTTCTCACTCCTGCCTCCGTTTCCCTACTTCTTTCTCTGTCTCTTCGCTATCTTTTCTCCTCTCTCTCTCCCTTACCTTTTCTCTCTCTCTCCCTTACCTTTTATCTCTCTCTCCTTTTCTCACCTCTCTCGCCTCCAATATATCTCCCTCCATTTTATATATATCTCTCATCTTCTCTCGTATCTCTTTTTTACTCTTCCTTTCTCATTTTGCTCTCCTTCCATATCTCCCCTTCTATTTTATCTCTCTCATCTTCTCTCATATCTCTCTTTTTCTCTCTCTTCCTTTCTCACCTCGCTCTCCTTCCATATCTCGCTTTTATTTTATATCTCTCTCACATCTTCTCTCGTATCTCTTTTTTACTCTTCCTTTCTCATTTCGTTCTCTTTCCATATCTCCCCCTCTATTTTATCTCTCATCTTCTCTCTTTTTCTCTCTCTCTTGCTTTATCACTTCGCTCTCCTTCCATATCTCGCTTCTATTTTATATATCTCTCTCATATTCTCTCGAATCTCTCTCGCCCACCCTCTATCATCTCTCTTTCTCTCTCTGTCTTAATCCCTCTTCTTCCTCTCTTTTCTCTCTCTCCTTAAACTCATTTCACTCCCATTAAAAGCATCGAAAAACAGCACATTTTCCCCACTTTGTATCCGAGTTCGCCACTGCCTCCACTGCCGTTCTATTAGATCGTCTTTCGAAGGCAAGTGAAGTGCTTGAGAGACGGGGTCGAGACACTGGGACGACGTGCACCAGCGTCACGATCCCGAGGAACGGAAAAGTCATAAATTATGAATTTGACGGAGATGGTTATTCGACATCCCCTCCAACTGGGTAAAAAGAAAACTTTGACATACGACTGACGTCAAAACGGAAATCAAATTTTGGATTCCGTAGATTAAACTTAAATTAATTCCAGAACGTTCCTCTTTGACAGTTTAGAACGAGGAAAACATTGTTCTATTTTGTTGACCGGAAAAATGGATAAATTAGATTTTAACAGATTCTGTCTTTCCTTCGGTCTATTTTTTTTGCTGCGCCTTAAAAATCTGGCTTTAAACTAAGGAAATAATTTCCTTCGATGGGAGAGAAGCTTAAAGTGGAAAACTAATTACGACCCACTTTAAACACAAGAAATATATAAGTTTCAGCCTTTAAGCAGCTGGGAGTCTCGGAGATTTCAAACTAGTGTTAGTATTGCTTTTAACCCACACCACTCATAATGAATAAGTAACCTCATCTATGGGTTGAAACCCAAAGATGAGGTTACTCATGAAATTTTTAAATTTTAGCTAGAATTTTTTGGGTCTATTTCTTAGAATATAATCCTTTGGAAAGAATATCTTGGTCTCTTCGATACAATAGAATGGTAAAATTCCATTAGTATTTTCCTTGGTACAACATTATTTCAAAAGATGCTTATGGTCTTTTCCTTAGAATTGAATACGGTGGAAATATTTTCTGGTCCTTTAAATGGAAAAGAATCTTTTGAAAGATTCTATTTGTCCTCAAATTAGAAAAGAATTCTTTGGAAAGATTTTATTGGTCCTTTAATTAGAAAGGATCCTTTGAAAAGATACTATTAGTACCCCTTTTATTAGAATTGAATCCTTTGGAACGATTTTGGAGGTCAATGCTTAGAAACGAATCCGTTGGAAAGATTATAAGGAAGTGAGCAATACAATTTTTTCAAAAGATTCTATTCTAAGGAAGTGATAATAATAGTGTCTGCAAAAGATAGTCTTCTAAGGAAAAGAGCCACAGAATGTTCCAAAGAAAGATTCAATTCTAAGATACGTAGGGTAGTAGAAATAAAGTCTTATTGGAACAACACAATGGAATATTGGAGATCGTTCGGGATCAAACCCGAAGAGAAAGATTGAGGACAACACTTCGAATTTTTGAACAATGTTCAGATGTCAAGATCAACACCCGAGCTGGCTCTAGGGCCATGGCGATTTATCGTGCACAAGCCCCGCGTACACTACGGTCTTGGGTTGGACCGAGTTTCGAACTCGCTACATTCCAGTTAATAAACCGTTTCTGTTACTCCGGATCTGTATTCTAAGAAAATAACCAGTATAATTTTTCTAAATGTTAAAATAATCCACGAGAGAATTGTTTAGAAATATGTGGTTATTTAGCCATTAAGTGGGCTATGAGGCGAAAACATCGCCTCGTTACTCGGGAAATTTAACTACGCTCAGAGGGTTAAATGGCACAGTATATCCACCGGGTCAGGTCAAAGAGGGCTAAGTCAAAATGTCTAGTTCTGAGAACCTAAATTGAATATTTAACTTTTTCTCTCAAATATTCAGGTACAAAACGAAGCATACCATGATACAAATAAATAGAATTTCGTTTCGTAGATCCATTTATTTTGATTTTAAGAATATTATGTTATTATTAAATTATAATGATTCTCTTGGCTACTTGGATCGATCAAAAATTAGACTTAACCCCTTTTGACCTGATGCTGTGAAGATATAATAAAATAGCTCTTTAATTTTATGGAAATAGAAGGAATAATTTCTGTACACCCCTCCTACAAATCTAGGTAATATGATGCAGATTGCCCCAATTACAGTTATCTAACTTTCTATTTAAGGTGTAACCAGAAACAAATATCTTTTTTTGACACACTTGAAGAAGATTTAACGCAATCAATTGACAGCGACTGTTGAGAAGGATTTCGACTGAACTCAAACCAGTAACTGACGAAATTAACAATACGAAATAACGATATCAGGTACAGGTGTGGTAAATGAAGGGGCGCAAAACGATTTTATCGCTGAAAACCGGCAAATAATTCAATATTGGGACGACATTATCTGTTTCGTGTCTGTCGAAAAAAACGAACTTAAAGACAACGAAAGTGGAACATTCGTAAGAGTCATTAATGTCTTTCATGGGTAGTAGGATAAGGCTTGTTATCAACAGTTCGTAAAATCAAATGAAATCTATACAATTATAGCAGCAAGTGTTCTTTTAAATTTAAGTGTAATTGAAGAATTCATACCACTGGCAAACAGTATGAGTTAGTGGACTTTTGTCTCGGTTTAGAAAATTAAAAGTTTAATAAAAGTATATTCCCTCTACTGGACAAGCAGTAGAAGTTAGTGGAATTTTGTCTCTACTTAGAAAGTAGAAAGTTTAATAGAAGTATTCCACCGGGTCAGGTCAAAGAGGGCTAAGTCAAAATGTCTAGTTCTGAGAACCTTAAATTGAATATCTCACTTTTTCTCTCAAATATTCAGGTATAAAACGAAGCATACCATGATACAAATAAATAGAATTTCGTTAGAATAAATAGAAACGGCATGAGTTAGTAGAATTTTGTTTTTATTTAGAAAGTAGAAAGTTTAATAGAAGTATACCCCCACTGACAGTATGAGTTAGAGGAATTTTGTGTCTATTTCGAAAGTAGAAAACTGACCGACACATTCATTGATGTTTCCTTCAAGGGTTATTAGATGAAGACTCAATATTGAATAACCTTACTGCAGCAATGGGTTAAACCATAAATATTATATTGGTAGAAATGGATAAATAATATTATACCCAGGTAGCAAACTGAGTAAGACAGTCATTGATGTTTCATTAATGGTCCATAGATGTAGACATGAAAGGATTTAAGGTATCCGTCTAAGTTCGGAACAATTTTTTTGAAAACGACTCTTAAATCACAATTTAAACATTTTTAATACTACATAATGTTTTGAAATCATAAAAAAAAGCAAAAAATAATGCACATACTCATTATTTTTTTGGGGGTAAATTAAGGTAAAATTGAATCAAAATAACTACCAATATGGCTAACTCTCTGTATAAATTTCTATTAAATTAATTTTAATTTCCTTGCAGCACTATATAGCTATGATATTAGTGAAGACAATATACTACAATCAAAGAGATATATTGAAATCTTAAAAAGTATCGCTCGTTATATGTAGCTAAAATTTTAATTTTACAAAATGTCTACTTGTCGTTTAAATTAAGCAGCTATAAAATAAAAAGTATGCATTGTACAACTATAACCTATTGTATATTGTCATTACAACATGTTAATAAGTACTAATGTTAAATTTCGCAGAGATATCTCTGCAACTTTTTGAGAAATCTTGTTACGCGTGTGCAATATTTGCTTAAAATTGTGTTTTCCAGAAAAAGCATTTAAAGTTTACCTTTGTGTTTTTTGCCATTGCCAAATTTTTCGTACAAATTCATCGAAACTTGATGTAAAATGTTGAGGCTAAATTGTAGAAAATAATTTCAACAAATTTATGTTTAAAATTATTTTTATTTTTGAAAAATTAGCGGAAAACCTCCCAATTTTCGGTCATTTCAAACGTATTTCCGGTTTCGATTTCTGTCGTTCAGTAATACTAAAATTGCTATAATTTTATTTCTATTTATCGTAGACTCAAAACAATTACAAATTCTGAAATTTAAGAAACTGGGTTTCAACATGAGAGAATAAAACAAATTTGAGAATTTTGGTCAAAATTACATTTTAAACGTAGTCGGATACCTTAATTGAACACCTTACTGCAGAAGTCTGTTAGTCATAAATGTTATGCTGCTAGAAATGAAATGGATAAATTATATTAAACCTAGAGAAAGGTTAGGACTAATCCAATATTATACTATCTCTTGAAACATGCTTTTATTCAGTCTAACCTCTAACTTTTCAGGGTTCTCGGTAATTCGGCTGGAAGAGTAACATAGTAGCAACATAGTACGGGGTTGACTGGTGGTCGTTAAATCTGTCGTGGCCTCAAATGTCTTTACGTTGGCGTGGTGTAGAAGTTTGGAGAGTTGGGTGCCAGCCCAGTTGTTGACCTCTTCATCTGATCTTGGTTCAAAATTACGCTATAGATGTCTTACGTTCAAAATTACGTTGTGTGTGTCCTCGTTCGTTCCCTTCGGAATTGATCCCGGACCGTCATCAATAGTCCGTTGTGCTGCTGAAATGTCAGCGCTTACGTCCAGAAACTTGCAAGTGCCTTATGTCAGTAAACTTTGTGTGTGCGTGTCTATCTACTTGACGAGAAAAACACTGCTCGGCGCAGCTTGGCCAAATCTGGCTCTTGCTCCTAAAAAACCACACACACACAAGAATTGCAAAATTAAAAAAAAAAACCTAAAATACAATTTGAAAAATTATTTTAATATTTCCAGATGTCTAATGAAACAGAACATTCCTAAAAATCACATACACCTTTTTCTGTTCCTAAACCTCAAGCAATAAAAACCTAAACTGATAAATCTACAATAACTCTACCGTAAAAAATACTGTTTTTGTTATCGGAACAAGCGATACGATTCGCAAATTAGCCGAAACCGAAAAAGAAAAAAAATCGGGAAAAGAAAACAGTTCTCGAATTACCAGCCTGTAAAGGACAGCGCAAAAACGACGCAATCATTTTTAGAGACCGCATCGCTAGTAATCTAAAGCACGGAGTACATTTGTTTTGTTGCACGTAAAATTTCGCATTTTCCCTCCTTTTCCCAACAGAAAGAAAAGTTTTACTTCCGACCCAACAAGCAACCAATCGCTCCTGTGAAACTTTTTTTTATCTTGTAGTGAGATATTTTTTTTCCTGCCATCCTGGTAGTATCCTGGCGAAATTTTAATTGTGCCTTCTCACTCAAGTGCCTTCGAATGGAAACTTCATTAATTACTTCCACTACGCAGCTGACGCATTATTAACGCCGTAACAACGCCAGCTTGGGGCTGCGTTTCTTTTAGCCCATGCGCCGTTTTTTCGCAGCGCCACTGTTACCCGTCGTAGCGCATGTAAATATATCGGCGCAGCGTTGTTGAATCGAGTGCGCTGGAGATTCCCCGCTTTGTTTGTATGCCCGCAGGTTATGATTGCGAAAACCACGCGATCAATTCGCGGTAGAGTGAAGTTTGTTTTTGATAACTTCGGCTCATCACTGGCCCGTTCCCTTACTACTTGCTATGGCAGTGTTTTTTCACCTGCCATCAAGTTGCTTAAGTATTAGCAACAGCGCTCACTTGTACAGGCTTTCTGTGGTGGAAAATGTATTTAGACGATGGTTTCTGATTGATTTTTAGCACACGTTTCTAGAGCATGTCTGTGTAGCTTTTATCATCATCGTTATATTCGGGTATTTCTCGTTTTAACTCGGTTAAAATGTTCCATCAAGTAGCAAAAGTATTTTACATTCATAAGGGATACAGTCAAGGCTTTCTGTGATTTATTTAGCGTGGTTTCTGATTGAATTTTAGTACATGTATATAGAGAGAGCTTATCTAAATAGCTTTTATTCACATCGTAAAATAAGGGTATCTCTTGTTCTAACATGATTAATACGAGAAAAATGCTATACCGTACAACAAAAGTTTCGGCAATGGCGTATATTTATAAAGAATATAATCTAGGCCTTCTTTGATGAAACTCTTATTTAGACGATGATTTCTGATTGATTTTTAGCACATGACTATAGAACATATGTGGAAAGCTTTTATCTTCATCTATACACGGGTTTATCTCATTATAACGCGATTAAAACGTGAAAATCGTTCCATCAAGTAGCAAAAGTACTGACAACGGCGTAAATTTATAAAGAGGCGATTCCATGTGACTCACGTTACAATCAGACATTAATTTTTAATATTTAATTCCACATAAATAAAGAGTGGATTACTGAGCCCAAATTGATTTATAAACTCATTGTACCTCTTTAAAGCATCTCTGTCATAATTTTGAACTTTAGTGTGAATTAAGTTTCCCCAATGGCAACATTTCTGACAGTGTCTCACGTCGCAAAGAAAAAGACAGAAATATTTTAGACTTTAAAAAATGTCAGTTTATTTTTATTTTTCTAAAACAAGTAAATAGGAAAAAAGAATTGGAATGCTTCACTGAGAGTACTAACTTATGTCAATTCTAAGAAAAAATAAATTCTTGCATTAATTAATAAAAAAACATTGATCTTTTATGTGACTCAGGTTACATAACATTGTGGCATATTATTGTGACACACGTTACATTTTTGAATTCTGAGAACTAAATGCTTATTATTAACGTTTTAGAAATTTTAATCTGGCCGAAAATTAATTTTATATAAATATTTAGAATCATATTGCTTATTAATGAAAGAAATTGCAATAGAAAAATTAAATAATTCCCATTAAATATACATTTATATGCATTAAGAATGTGAAGTAAAATATTCTGATTCCTATTGTTTTAACATTAAATAAAAATGTACAGATCTAAGAAAAATCCAGTTTAATATGCAGTTACGATATTTTTAATAACGAACAATATAATAGACATTTCAAAGCATAAATCGCAATGAGTAATAATCAATGAAAGCTATTCCAGTTAGGGCCATAACAATGACTTCAACTTCATTATGGAAATGGCGGTTAACTCAATACTATTATAAAATTAGATGATTCTTATCGCTTCTTTGGATACACTATTTGATCACTACATATTTTTCTTCAACGCAGTGTTCATCTTCTATTTTACAACAGCTTATAGGTGGGGTATAGGAGATGTTAGTTTATAAGATACCTTTTGGCTAACATGAAATATTTTTATTCCTATTATTGGAAGTGCTTTTGATCAGATATGCTGTAACTTTCTTTGATATCTTGAAACTTTCTCGCATTACAAATGCCACTAAATAATTTCTTCACCAAAAATTCGTTACAACTTGATATAATAGTTAAACCAGGATTTGCTCGGGTCATAACTTTGCTAAAAATGTTCACATTTTTGTAGAATTGAGGTGATTTTTTCTTTGAAATTTGTTTGTTCTAAGTACACGATACTTTAAACTTTATTTTTAACTTTTTTACCTTCTTTTGATGTACAGCTACTGGCATTTTCATTGATTTTGTTACCTTCTATAACAGTATTATTTCATAGTAAGATGATGCTGTTCTTAATAATCATCATAATTTCCTTCTTGCTTTAATTTTTCTCAGAGCTTTTTTTGAATTTCTACAGCTGTAAGTGCCTTAGTATAATTTTTGAATTGTATAAAGAAAAAAAACGATTTTATAAAAATAAATCTATTACAAAATCGTTTGAATTGTATATTTTATTGAAAATGAAAGCCATGATTAAATGTGAAACATTTAATCTAATAGAAGATTACGTGTAAAGTTTTTGTGATTCACGCGTTACATTATATTAAGTTCTTTTTTAGATGTCATTCCATAAATACAGTTATTGATATCTGTCACAAAATTAGACAGAATTTCCTCTACTTAAATAGTTATTTATATTATGCATGAAAATGAAACAAAAATACACAATATCACTAGAAAAAATTTGCCTGCAAAGACCAGCCAAGTTCACAGTAAACAATCTTCATACCTCTGGTTCTAGAACAGTTGACCATGGACTGATAAAATAAACGCATCATGATACTGTCGAATTGAAGTTTAAAGTCTTTACACTATCTAGAAAATAACTTAAGAAAAGTTTCACTTGCATGTACCATGTTTCGTGGCATTGCCCAAAGGATATAGGTGATATTGTCTAGGCTCTCTGTAGTGGAAATTTATTTAGACGATGGTTTCTGATTGGTTTTCAGCCTGTTTACAAAATAGCCAGTTTTGGAACGAATAGCTATAATTTCCATCGATATATACAGGCATATCTCACTGTATGCGATTCTTATGCTTTTTCGGTTCAACGTGATAAAAACATGTAAAACCATTCCATCCAACAATTAAAGTATTATCAACATCGCTCGCTTAAAAAAATACCGTCGAGACTTTCTGTTTGGAAAATTGATTCAGACAATGGTTTGTAATTGATTTTCAGCATATTTGTAGAGCAGCCAGTTTTGGAACGAACAATTTTAATTTCCATCACTATGTACAAAGATCTATCACTACATGGTGCTTTATGTGTTTGGGTTCAACGCGATTAAAATATTGAAAACCAATCCAACAAATAACTCGGGTATTTGGAGCAGCGATGTTTGATTGCGAGAATCACACAATCAGTTCGTGGTAGAGTGAAGTTTGTTTTTGATAAACGTCAGCATCATAACTGATTCGTTCTCTTACAAATTGCTATGGCATTGTTTTTTCACCTAACATCGTTGCTAAACTATTCACTTTATAAGATATCGTAGAGGGTATTTGTGGAGGACAATGGTTTCAAATTGATGTTTAGTCATATTTATAGACTATCCTATTTTAGTGTCGATATGAGAGTGAATAGCTTTTGTGTTTGTTATAATACGTAAATATTCCTCATTTCACGCATTATCACTCGAAATATATTTGGTATAACGTAATTGAAAAAATAAATTAGGCCGAGTTAGTTCCTAAAATATTAGGCCTGAAGTTTCAAATTCTCAAGATTTAGAACTTTAACACGAGCTTTAAAGATCAAGACGTGCATTGTTGGTATGGAACTATTTGCTGGATTTGAGATTTTACACCAGGCAAATGTAGATGAAATACTTCATTTTTACTCTACAGAGCTCACCAGTAAGAAAATGTTCTAATTGAAAAAATGATATAAACGGAAAAGGTAGCGTGATGATGAGCACGTTCAACGAGGTTTCAACAAAGCAAATGACTGAATTGTTTGAGTACACTGATAGTGACAACATTCCTTGTGTGCTTGAGAAAAAATTCTAGATCCTCTTATGGAATAAAAATAACACAATCCAAGAAAGCGAAATATATTTTTTCTAGAGACTGGAGAAATCAAAATAGGTCGATTATAATATGTTAAATTATAAGAGATATAAAAATTATCTTTCACCATTCTAAAAATTGCAAATTTGGATAGATATGAACAGCAACTATGTACATAGATAACCTCTGTCAGATGTATAATGTTGGAAAAATCTTGATTATGAGAAAATGGGGAGTGACATTTGAGTCTTGATCAGCCAGTAACAATCAGAATCTAGGTTAGTAGCAATTTTCAATATCGATGATGTCAATTTGCTGTACTCGAGACGAAAATGCGAATCGAGAACGTCATTCATAAAGAATCACGTATTATTTAAAAGAAGAATATTTAATTTTATGAAGAAGAATCAGGTTGACATTAAATATTTTTGATTCGTCAGAAACAATCAGAATTTCGATTAGTAACAATCTAATATCTCAATGTCAATTTGCTATGCTCGAGAAGAGTTGTACGAATCGAGAATGTCTCGTAACAATGAATCAAGTGTTTTTTTAGACAGGAATATTTTACTTTATGGAGTAGAATCGAGATTGACAGTCGAGAATCTCGATTTGTCAGTAATAATCAAAATTCTTTGAAAAATGTAGCATGTGCGGAACAAGAGTTTATATGCAGCTTTGATGTAACTTTGAAATAGTTTACATTCATATTGAGAATAAATCGAAAAGAAATTGATAGTTGATTGATAGATTTTAAAAGCATCAAAGAGTACGTATTTACCAGTGTCAGGATTTTATGAATATTTTAGTAGGTTAGAACATAGAAAAATATTTTAATGTGAATTTCATTTTTTAAATAAGAACGCAATTTTAGAAAAAGAAAAAATAATTAGTTTTTTTTCCTAAGTTGAAATGGTAAGTTAAAAATGAAATCCTTAGGTTGAAAAGTTGCTAGTTTTTAGTACAGTTAAAAGAAATACAGTTTCTTGAAAAGCATAATTGGTCCATTATACCTTTATAAGTAAACTGAAATCGGTAAACTTACGCAAAAAATAAGGCATGGAGTTGAAAATGTCAGGTAGAAATGATGGTAATAGAGAGAAATAGGTAGGTAGATTAAGTAGACGATAGAAATTATTCAATGATTTGGTTTTAGTCGGTCCAATTTAGCATCAAACGTAAACTCAAATCAGTAACAATACATCAGGGTGTTAAAAACAACAATTATTAAAATGGTGATAGGGCATTTTGTGACGACGTTCATGAAAATATACATTGTAAGTACATGGGAAGAACCTAAATACGGTCATCTAAAAACTGCTCTAATGTTTTCACTAAAAAAAATTGAAAATTTTTAGTATATACAACTGTAGTTACTTAAAAAGTAAAATCGATTTGTTAAGTAAACTTGAATCATTAAAATTATCTAAAATTAAATAGGTCACAAAGTTGAAAAGGGAAAGTACTTAGTATATGCTGCGTTAGTATGTCTTAATGATTTTATTTTAGTCAACTCCCATATAAGTTCATACATAAATAGAAATCACAAAAATTCATCATGATGTTGAAAACAACAATTTCTCATTAGATGATTATAGAGCATTTTGTGATGACGTTCATGTGAAAGTTGCATTATACGTACCTGAGAGAAACTCCCTGCTGTAAGCTAAAATATCTCCACTGATTTATCCGACGGCATATGTACATAAAAATATTTAAGTTATATAAAAAACATATCACGGACTTGAAAATGGTAGGTGCTCAGCGTATGTTGAAAGGAATTCTTAATGATTTGATTTTAGCCGCTTGTATAGAGGTCATACATGAACTGAAATCGGTAAAAATACATCATGATGTTAAAAACAGCAAGTACTTATGACATGATGACAGAACATTTTGTGACGACGTTCATGTAAAAATTGTGTTATAGGTACATGGAAAGAACCTCCCTACTTTGTCAGCTAAAAACTCTCCGCTGACTTATCCGACGGCAGATGTACACAAAGAGTGAAGGAAACACAAAGATGTTTTCACGAATATAAAAAAATCCTTTTTTCTTCCCTGTCTTTAGCAGTGCTATTGAGGCAAGCGAGACGACAAATATTTGCTTTGTGTCGGTATTTTTCCCACTCCTTTCTACAAGGGACTGCAAAATAGAACGCCTTTCAGCAGAGGTACAGATGACTTCAAAACGGATCCCAAAGAACGGATCGGAAATTCTTTTCCACGGGGATTTCCGGGAACGCCGGTGCGATTAAAGGAATTGTCCGGGATAAGTTTCTTCGGTCGAAATGAGTTAATTTCTTCTTATTGTCGAATCTATCTTCCAACTTTTTTTGCCTTCCTCAATGAATCGAAACTAATGATATTTTTATTCTGCGGTTTGTTTCAAAATAAAAGTATTCTGACGTGAGCTTTTTTATCAAATGGGGCACAATTTTTGTTTGGAGATAGATTAATTTCAAATTTACATAACTTGACACACACATCAGAACCGGCCTGATAGAATACTGCGCCTTGTTAGTGATATTTTAGTTTGATTGGGTTTTGTTTTGTCGCTGCATATTTTTTAGATGAGACTTTTTTATAGGGACTTGAAGTGTTTTGCGTCATTTCTTGTTATGAGATTTTTTTTTATAGGGAGCTGAGGTATTTTGAGTCATTTCTTGTTATGAGACATTCTTAAAGGGGGTGGAAGTGTTTTTGCGTCATTTCTTGTTATGAGACCTTTTTAAAGGGTCGGAAGTGTTTTTTGCGTAACTTCTTGCTACGAGACTTTTTTACAGGGGCAGAAGTGTTTTTTGCGTAACTTCTTGCTACGAGACCATTTTATAGGGGACTGAAGTGTTTTTGCGTCATTTTTTCCTACAAGACATTTTATAGGGGGTAGAAGTGTTTTCGCATCAGCTATTGCTATGAGAAATTTTTATAGGAGGCAGAAATATTTTTGCGTCATTTCTTGCTTATGAGACTTTTAAGGGGGAGGAAGTATTTTTGCGTCATTTTTTTGCTATGAGAGACTTTTATAGGTGGTGGAATTGTTTTCACGGCACTTTAGCTGTAAGAGACATTTTATAGGTGGCGTAAGTGTTTTGGGGCATTTTTTGCTTGAGAGACTTTTTTGTAGGTTATAGTAGTGTTTTCGCTGCATTTTGTTGTTATGAGAGACTTTTCGAAAGGTGGTGGATGCGTTTTTGCGGCAATTGTTTGCTGAGAGACTTTTTTATAGGTAGTAGTACAGTTTTTGTATCATTACTTGCTGTGAGAAACATTTATAGGTGACTGTACAGATTTTGCGGTACTTATTTGATGTGATTAGAACATTTTTATGGGTAGTAAAAGTGTCTTTGAGAGATTTTACTGAGAAACTTTTTTATAGGTGGTTGTACAGTTTAAGCGACATTTTTTTATGGCTATAGTTTATATGGATGACTGTTGATTTTTAGAACCTTTTTTTTTAACACGTGAGACTTTTTGTAGGTGACGGTACTGTGTTTCCGGTGGGAGTGTTTTTCCTCTGACGTCACTTGACTTCTCTTTCGAATCCTATTTCAGCCCGTCACCAACCAAAATTCCAATGTAGGAATTCCAAATCAATATGATGATTGATTGGCGAACGTCGATTGATTAGATTAAGCACAAAACGTCTTAAAAACGATGATAAACTCCATTTTAATGTAGCCCCAATACTTATCATTCGAGAGCCTTTGGGAAACAGTAAGTTGAATAGATCTGGACCTACATCGTTAAGTTCATGTTTTGACAGAGCTACTAAACGACAGCGGCTAACAGCCGGTTCGATATTTTGGAGACCCTGTAACCATCACTAATTATTTTAAGAAAAAAAGTCGCCGGTGGCTCAGAGTGTTACCCACTGCGCTAGCAACCTGTGATTTTTAGGTGGCACAGGTTCAATTTCACCATGGGCACACTTCAATGTACTGTACCAGTAATGCTTTCCTTGTGTGTGTGTCTATTTACTCACGTTTTTGGGCGCAGCATGACCAAATATCGTCTATCTACTACGAGACACAACCATTAAAAAACAAATTTCTCTATGAGCTTTACAAAGTTTCCAAATAGAGAACCAGATCCTAATAATGCGTCTGTGGTACAGATTGGGAGGCAATTTGAAATTTCTATATTATAATGCGGAATACTCTTTTTATGTTTAACTTTCCTGGTAATTGTCTCGACGAGCTATCTCGTCATTGACAAGACTGACCCGATTTTGATGGACGAGATGTCTCGTCTAATAAGAAAACTGAGCAGATCTTGATCTTGTCATCATACAAAATATCCGGTAATATCGTGATGATGGGATATCATGTGGAAATCAATTGGAGGGTTAGTAATCAATGCATCATTTCTGTTATAATAATAAAGCTTTATATTTGTGGGTAGATCGATGAAATATTTCTTAACAGAAAGTCAGAATGTGGATAAGTTACCTTTTAGTGTCCGGAGACTAAGACTTTGTTTTTGTACGTCATCATCATTAGTTACCTATACTTTCTTGAAGTTTCACACTTTATGCAACAGTTTGGAGAGTGGGGTGCCACATCAGGTGTCCAGCTTAGATTATCTTCGGCACTTGACCGTGGTTCAAAAATACAACGTATTTTGTTCAGATTAGGATTGATTCTGGATCGTCACTATTAGCCCTTAGTTTAGCTTCCAGTGCGATGTAAACTCAACTACCTACTATCAAACTGCTGTTACCCAAAATACAACATCTGAGAGAAGCATGAAGCAATTCTCTCTTCTTGACCGGAATAAATACCACATTAATAGAATCTTTTGCTCCGTTCTGCTAATTAGAATCCTTTGGAAAGCTTTTATTGCTTCGTTCCTTGGAATAGAATCCTTTGGAACCACTACACCGTACAAAAGAATCTTTTGAAATGACTATTTTGACCCATTTTATAAAACAGAAACCGTTTGAAATATTTCATTGCTCCTTTCCTTATAGCATAATTCTTTGGAATATTCGATTGCTTCTTTCCTTATAATATACTATTTTTGAACGACTGTATTGTCCATTTGGTAAAATCGAATACTTTTTATACTATATTGCTCCTTCCCTTATTGTACAACCTTTCGTAAAGATTTATTGCCCCTTTCCTTAGAATCCTTCGGAAAATGTCTATTTCTTCTTCCTTTAGAATAGAATCCTTTGGAAATACTGTATTCACCCTTTCTGTAAAATAGAATTGTTTTGAAATATTTCATTGATCCTTTCCGTATTGGGTACAATCCTTTAGAAAGACAGATTTGTTTCCTCTTTTTCTTTCGCTAATATTTCTTGGGAAAATCCTATTGCTGTTTTCCTTAGAATATAATCTATTGGAAAGATTTTATTGGCCTTTATCTCAGAATAGAATCACTTGGAAAGATTGTATTACACTTTTACTTAGAATAGAATATTTGTTAGATTAGAATCCTTTGGAAAGAGAGAAATATTTTATTACTCCTTTCCTTAGAATAAAATACTCTGGAAAGATTCCATTGATCATTTTCTTAAAATTTGCAAATATTTTATTTATCCTGTGCTTGGAATATAATTTTTTTGAATGATAGTAGTGACCCATTCTGTACATTAGAGTCCTATGAAAGATATAATTCCTCTTTTCCTTAGAATAGAATCCTTTGGAAAGGTTCTATTGGTTTAGTAGACCAAAATTGTTGAAAAGTCATGCAGGTTACAAAGATGGGTGTGAACCCCTCAGAGGGTTAATCATACTCAAATGGGCTCACACGTGACGTTTATAAACTAAATTGGAAAAAGATTAATTGAAATCTTGAATATGCATACATTTGCATGGATCCGAATATTCCAGAGAGCATTGCGAAATATGCAGAAAGCCCCCCACTCCCCGAGAGTGCCATTTGTTTTTCTTCTATCCTTATCATTTCAGAGAATTTTATCCGAGCTCTTACCATGCTTGTCCCGGACGGATGACTGGAGCTCTTCTGCTGCAAATATGAATTGTAATGATATCCGCCGCTATCCGAACACAGCAAGCACATCTAATGGTTATCTCTCTACCCGGCTTTTTTCTCGCTATTAAAGGTGTGTATTTGTTCATCTTTGAGGGGTTTGTTAGAGTTTTAGCTTGTTACCGAAACTGGATCGTTAAAGTCCCCTACGATTTTTCATCGACTATTTCCCCCCATCTTTTTTGCGCATTTATAGTTGCGTTAATGCAAGCTCCGAGGGTTTTTGCGGGCGGAAGTGTGGTGAACTTGATGTCCTCTTTTTGAGGGAAAATGGGCTTTGTGACTTAAGACTGTTTTTCAGGCCTCTTTCAGTCGGGTATCGTGGAACCGGTATCAAAGGCCAGGACAATAAGAATTAAATTTTTCAATCGCAATACAAAAATTATACATTTATAAAAAAAATAATTGTTGCGTTCATACGTATTTTGATGTTTTGAGGGATCGGGGATATTTTAATTAAAGTCGCACTGAAGCAACACAATGGGCTATTGACGACGGGAAAGATTCGAGTACAAAACCACGTAATTTTGAACCACGGTCAGATGATGAGTCCAACACCTGAGCTGGCAACCCACTCTCCAAACTTCCACGCCAACGTGAGGACATTTGAGACGTCAAATGAAAGATCAGCAACAAAATAGGTCTGGTCCACTCGATTCTAGTAGTAATCTGGACCACATCGGTAAAAGTTTTAAGTTCTTTAAGGTAAGGTAAAGGTAATTTTCATTAACGTCGTACTAGACCAACACAACGGTTGCTCTAGTACGACGAAGTATCTCCTAGTGGTCGTCTCGACGAGGTATCTCGTCATTAGCAAATTGAAGCGTTAATTGATTTCCTCCCATCATAATCAGCATCACTTGGAATACGAGGTTAAATTTTTATACAGATTTGGTTGATTGGCTGAGTTTCATAGTGGAAGCATCATATTTGTTCAAGCTGCACCAAGCAAACCAAGCTGCTGCAATCAACGTCAAGTAATATACACGCATGCAATATTTACTGACATAGATGAGAGAAATATACTCAGAGTAAGTTGTATGAATAAAACTTGCGCAGACCACAATTCTTAGGCTGCTGGTTTATATAGATTTGAAATCGGGCCTTACAATTAGTTGTAACTATTGGAAGTTGTGCTCAATCTGGCGTAAGGCTCCGTATTCAAATTTTATGCATTTATATAAATTCATGCAATCCCTATCGAATCGGGTCTTTGAATTTGTTCTACTAGGAACTAAACGTGAATAAAGAGAGGGGTTGTTTTTTCCTCAGCTGTACTGTTTCTTTCTCGGTTGTACTGTTTTCCCTCAGCTGTACATCCAAGTGGTTTAGAAGAGATATATCGGCCAAGATATGGTCAATTTTGCTAATGATGAGATATCTCGTTAAGATCAATCTGCCCCATTACTTCAGAGGTAATGAAGATCGAAGTAGGTAAAAAAAATAGTTTCTGGCCTAGAGCTGGTGACAGTTTGATACAAGCTTTTACAGCATCAGAGGCCACTCACTACAGGGCAGTTTTCGACGGGAATTTGAAACACTAAGACGGTTAAAAGTCAAGATATTTCTGATGGATATCTTAGGTCTAACTGAAAAGTAACTGATGATAGCATTTGAAAGAAACATCAGTCCGAAATGCATCCTGAAACATGTCTCACCAAACATCTTCAACCTCACCAAAATATCCACAATTCGTAAACTTTTTAAAGCACGACCTAAAAGAGCTAAATTATACCAAAAGCATTCCATGCCGTCAATTTGGAAGTGATATTGTCCTGCCGGAAAGCGATCTCTAGCTATAAATCAACTTCTAAAAGCAATCCATTGGACGGTGGAACCAGAAGCTGTATATAAATGGGAGAAAAGGCCCCATAACACGTCAAATAAATATGATATTTCGGCTGGACAAATACAAATGAAAGGGACTGCGAACAACAATGAATATCCTGAATAACAAACATATATGAATAGTATGGATGGCAGAGTGAATAGATGAATCTATCTGTTGCGGCAAACATTGGAAAAGAATAGTAATATCTCATCAGATAAATTGTCATCTCTTAAAACTTCTGAGGGCCAATGGTATTTGGATTTACGTGTACTTAACTTCTGTTTAGAAGTACAGTATATCTAAAGACTACGAATACCTAAACATTGTAAACAATATCTCATCAGATAAATTGCTCTCTTCAAACTTCGAGATCAATGATGTTTGGATTTACGTGTACATAAGCTCTTGTTTAGAAGTACACTATGTAGTATGTTGCATAGTATGCTATGTAGTATGTTATACATTAGGCACTATGTAGTTTGTGTTGTGAAGTATGTTATATCTATAAAGAATATCAATGTTCAAACATTGGAAGCGAATAGTAGTATCTAATAATATAAATTGCTATCTCATAAAGTTTCTGAGGCCATTATAATTACGAGTACCACTAAATTCTTGCTCATAGTACAATGTATCTAAAGAACAA
Source organism: Metellina segmentata (assembly GCA_947359465.1). Lineage (NCBI taxonomy): Eukaryota > Metazoa > Arthropoda > Arachnida > Araneae > Tetragnathidae > Metellina > Metellina segmentata. The sequence goes on from OX375872.1 coordinate 23,503,201, forward strand.
AAATAATTTCAAACGTTGGCAACGAATTGTAATATCTTATAAGATAAATTGCTATACTTTGAAACTTCTGAGGATAATTCTATTGATATTCATGTGTACTTAACCTCTTGTTTAGAAGTGCAGTATATCTAAAAAATAACAATACCCAAAATATAGATTTTTCAACTATATTAAATAGATTTTTCAGCATAGCTATAAAAGGGTGGCCGTAACTAAAGTTTGCTGATTCAATCCACTCTGTAGCATAACCAATAAGCACATTACATCAAAATACCTTTACATACTATTCGAAGAACAGTTAGGAGGGTAGAGGCAAATCAGTCGAGTTGTCAGGTTACTAGTTTGCTTTTGGATTGAGAGTTTCGTGATTCGAATCCGGGTAAGGTATGGATGGTTTTCTGTTGTAATGGTTACAGAGAATCAGTAAGTTTGCTCACTGCTTAGCAAACAACACACACATATACACTTTATGGACGAAAGTATTTGGACATTGCAGAAATTAGGAGGAGGATTCATCTTAATGTGGGGTTATTTTTTTCCTGGTTAGGACTCGACCAATTGCTTTATGTACCTGGGTACCATTAACGCTGACGTATACCTCGACGTTATGGATAATTCGACCTTGCATACACTATGACAATACAATGGTTGTTTCTTCCAACAGGATCGAGCTCCATGTCATACTGCAAAACGTGTGCTGGGCTGGTTTCCTGAAAATGATACTTTGCTTGACTGACCTGTTCAGAGACCCGATCTCAATCCGATCAAGCACTTGTGGAACAAACTCGAGTGACGAGTACGCTGCTACGCACGCCCATCATCACAACAATCTCTTCTCACATTCTTGCAAGAGGCATGACGAGCTATTCCTGGCCAGACTTACGGAGAACTTGTTGAAAGTATGCCTCAACGTGTTACAGCTGTAATACAAGCAGAAAGAGGGCCTACCCGTTACCAGATAGAATAATAAAGCACTTTCTCTGAAAAACACGCAGTGTCCAAATACTCTTGTCCATATAGTGTATATATGCTGAATTTGAAAGTGAATCAGTTGAATAATCGGGACGCAGTGTCCAAATACTCCTGTCCATATAGTGTATATATGCTGAATTTGAAAGTGAATCAGTTGAATAATCGGGACGCGGTAACGAGAGTAGTGGATCAAGAAAAGGAGGATTGCGAGTTTAAACCTCGATCCAACCAAAATCCGCTGTGTACGTGGGGATTTGTGCAAGTTGAATCTCTTGTGGCCTTATATATCCTCACTTTGGCGAAGTTTGGTAGTTTGGAAAGTAGAGTGCCAGATCAGGTGTTGTTTTCAGTATCTGGATCAAATTATGAGGTCCTCGGATCCCTTCGGTATAAATCCTGGATCTTCCACCAATAGCCTATTGTGTTTTTCTTGTACATCTTAAATTCAATAACCTACCATCAAAGTATTCCTGTCTGAAATACTCATCGCTTCACCATTCAGCAAAATAAACACCTTTCTTTTATTTAAAAAGCCCATGAAAATTTCATACACATTTTTTTTTCATTTGCTGTTAAGTTTCCTTTTTCTTATATGCCTGTTGAGTTATAAGAGTGAGTTTTGAAAAAATTCCTGTCTTAAGCACTCGTCGCCTTTAACATCCAGTAAAACAGAAACTTTCCTTTCATTTAAAAGGCTCATGAAAATTTGTACGCTCATTTTTCATCTGCTTTAAGTTTAATTTTCCTTATGCTTACTGGATTATAAGAACGAGTTATTAAAATATATTCCAGTCTGAAACACTCATCGCCCTTTAACATTCAACAAAATAGAATATTTCCTTTTTTTTAAAGGCCCATGAAAATGTGCATACGCATTTTTCATCTGCTATTAAGTTTCATTTTGCTTAAATGCCTGCTGAATCATAAGAGTGAGTTATGAAAATATTCCAGTCTGAAACACTCATCGCCTTACCATTTAACAAAATAAAAACTATTCTCAATAAAATTCCTCTGATGTAGAGGGAAGCATATCTGTTGCTTTGGAGGCACCGGAGCCAATTTATCCCCCCAAAACCATAATAAATAAACTCAGCTTCGTTAGTTTCGTTATCTTTAACATCCTTCCATTCCGCATTCACTCGTTCATTCCTCACGATAATAAAAGTTTTTAAACACAGCTGAAGCGGGAACTTTCTTTGGAGAATCCCTTTCTCCAGCTGTTCTTCGGAGCAATTTTAAGGCAGTTCAGGACGAACGCGATCCTTTTCAATAGGACCCCAAAATCCGAAGTAATGCATAAACGCAAAACAGATGCTCAATTTACTACGAAATCTTTAAATTCACGATCCAAATCCAAGAATAAGGTTCGCACTTCTGAAGGAAAGTATCCATGGGTATCACCATTTTGGGAGAGATTTAAGCAGTGTGTTTTTATACCCGCACATAAAAATGAGAGACACTTCTTTTATATGTGCAAGAACTGAATAGGATTCTTAAATACTCAATGAGAAAGAAAGAGGTATAAGGATGGAGGGAATGGATATTACTCTCGGCTTTATATATATAGCGAGGCTACTTCAAAAGGAGGCATCATGACTTTTATCACGCATTTTCCCATCAACTATCAAGCGTTGTAAATACTCTTGGTTTATCAAATGGCTTGCTGAAGTTATGAGTTTGTTTATTCCCTTAGTGTCTTCTGTTTCCTGAAGGAAACGAGAGGGATTTATCACGAGTGTAGTGGAAACGTCATTATTTAAAATACTCTTATTTAACGTTTCTTTTTTTAAGCGTTTCTATCAATCTTAAATTGTCTGTTAAACACACACACTCCTGTTCAGGAAGACTTTCTCTGTACATAGCATGTTAGATAGTGTGGTTCAAAAAGTAGTAAGCCATGACTACATTCGTAGTTTAGGTACACGCGTCGGTTCTAAAGGACGTTCATTGGAAATATCATATTAGGTCGTGCGATTCAAAGTAGTAAGCCATAGTAGTACTCTATGACACATTTACCTGGTTCGCATATTTGGCAACTTATCTCCTCTTTGATGACGCCGACCAACCGGTATAGTGGTTAAGGTGTTAGCCTCTAGATCGGAAGGTTCCTGATTCGAATCCGGGTCCGGGCATGGATGTTTGTAAGCGTATGGTGTAGAGGTGGCTGGCGCACCTTAAATCCTCTCGTTAATCACCTTAAATCTCACCGAGAGTCCTCTCGTTGGGTTGGTGTGGAAGTTTGGAGAGTGGGGTGCCAGTTCAGAGTGTTGCTTCGTCATCTGACCGTGGTACAAAATTACGAGGTGTTGTCCTCGGATATTTCCCTTAAGGGATTGATCCCGGACCTTCGTCAATAGCCCGTTGTGTTGCTCTAGTTACTAACTAACTAAAATACGTTAACTAAAATTACCATTACCTCTTTGATGATGTAACATCATGATAGGCTAGGTGTACAAATCCGCAATTCTCTAGAATGGCGACAAAATGATGAAATCACCAAAGCCTACTACTATCAGATGATCAATCAATGGACCAATCAGGGGTCTTCTCCTCGACTCGTGGTCCAATCAGACACTAATCTTATTGAATTCGAGTGAGCAGTAGCCTTTGAGACCAGGTTTACGATTATAAATATCAAAGACCCCGTATTTTAGTTTACATGACAGACGTTTGTGTAGTACGATCGAAATGAAAACTAGTCACTTATATCACGTTTACGGATAGGAATAAACATCAAAGACCATCATATTACGTTTACGGATATGAACAATTCCGATCCCTGGTTCCAGGCTACATCATGGAACTTAACCCTCCAAGAGGTTTCGACGAAATATCTTGCCCACCAAGATCTGGCGAATTTTTCTAATGACGAGATATCTCGTCCTCAAGGTACAGCAGAATTTTTTAATAAGGACCAGATCAAGATATGCTCAATTTTCTTATAATGATCGTAATTTCGTTTTTTCTAATGAGGAGATATCTCGGTAAACAAAATCTGGTCATCGAGACGACCACCAAGAGGATTAACCCAACGTAAGCATTAACCTATTTGTTACCTTTTGCTTTTAAGAATATATTCGCATGCATCTGCTTATAATAGCATCACGGGACTATTTTCTAAAGAAATTACTTTACGTTACTTGATTTTCCTGTTTGATATTCAGTTCGTGTTTGCATTATCTAAAAATTGTAATTTTCTGTTTCCTAAATGCGTTGGAGAGGTATTAAATTTTTTTTCTTAACCTTAAAGGTTCGTTTTCTCTAGTCCTTTTTGTGGTATAAGATATTGTTAGTATTCATTTTGAATACATTTATCCACTAAAATTGGGTTTATGTAATTCAATGCATTAAGAGAGAGTCACATTTTTTAAAATTGAATTATCGTTCATAATTTTAAGGTTAAACTAAATTTGTGCTAAAACATTTCCATTTTCATTTACCTCAACAAAGAGCTATCAATAAACTGACGGGTAATCTGGGTATTTGAAATTCCACATGACTGAAGTTTGCTTTGTTGGTTGGGTTTTAATAGCACCGGATTACGCCAAGCTGAACCAAACACAAGACAAACAGCTTCAAATAATAGACATTCACACAAGGTTGACTCGGTGAGTCTTAGGGCACAAGTGTCATATTTGGTGAAGTTTCGCCAAGGATCGTCTATTAAGTGGACATACACTGAGAATGCATTGCTGGCGCAGAAAAGAGAAAAGCACCCAGGGAGGACCCAACACACAAAAGGTTGGTTTGTTAAATTTTATAGAACAAGAGCCGTATTTAGTCAAGTTTAATCAAACAACATAAAATAAATTAGAGTTAGACATAAAAGATAATTTTTCTATAAAACGTGCCGCAGAAACAGGGAATCTTTTATCTACCAGCCTAAGTAGGTAAGTATTTAATTACCATCACACTGGAGCAACAACGGCTCCGGGATCCATCTCGAAGGGAAAGATCCAGTGACAATGTCTCGTAATTTTTAACCACGGTCAGATAACGAGATCAACACCTGAACTTGCACCCCACTCTCCAAACTTCCACAACATGTCAACTCGAAGACATTTGAGGCCACTACAGATTTAACGAGCACCAATCCATTTCTCCTTCTTTTGCCCATCTGCCAGACAAGGAGGAAAGTCACTTGAGAAATCCAGCTTAAACTAGTCAAAAAATCAGATTACGGTAAAAAAGTTATGAAGGCTTAGTAGTAGAAATTAGAGTAAGTTTATCACAGCAAATGTTATCTGCGCTAAGCTACAATTCCACAAAGTTTGCATACGTAATTAATAATCCCGTTACTCAAACATTTTAACCCTGAAGACCGATATTAAAAACACCCCAAAAGCAGCGGTCCATTACCCATCCCTTTATACTTTGACGCTATGAAAAGTCCTAAGATGTCAAGATTCAGCGACATGAAATGAATCGATTAGAAAACGACCCGCAAAGGCTCTAAAATGTGTGTCCACGAGACTGGTAAACAGAGTCAGGAAAAGAATCTGAGAAATTCTGTCCGAACTTGTCGAAAGAGCAGAGTACTGTAAATGATTTCTGAATTTTGGAATTAGAGTTAAATTAATCATAAAAAGTGTTTTCTGCTCTAAGCGACAGCTCCAAAACGTTGGCAAAATGCCTATCAAATAAATATGTTAGAAAACGAGCCAAAGAGGCATTAAAATGTGTGTCCAAACGACGTTAAATCTTGGTCCTGTGCAACCAGAAAAATGATCTGAGAAATTTAGTCTATTTTATTCATAATTTCGTAAAAAATCCCGCTGTACAAAAATTTTAGCACAGAAGAGATCAAGTTCTGCATTAAAAATAACTGTCAAATAAAGCAAACTGTTGTTACATTTAATTTCCATTGATGTTCTCTAAATAATCGTGCGAAGTCACGATTGAGAGAAATGAAAGAAATCTAGTACAGAAAAAGAGTTGAAATCACTAAATTTTGTGTTCGCACGACTTTTCATCTCTTGCTGTAAATTTCGTACAGTCAGAAAAGTGAGTTGAGAAACTACTTACTTTTCGAAGGAGCAGAGTACGGCAAATAATTTCTGAGTGTTGGAATTAGAATTAAATTAATCATAAAAAGTGTTATCAACGGTAAGCGACGATTCCAAAACACTACCCATTTAATTCATAATACCGTTACAGAAACATTTTAACACAGAATAGATCAATTTCTGTTTAAAAAATATCAGATATAACAGATTGTTACAACATTTACGTTTTCTGAATAGTAGTGCGAAGTCAAGATTGAGAAATATGAAATAAATCTATTAGAAAAAGAGCCAGAAAGGGCACTTAATTTTGTCCTCGAAATAAGGAGATTGCGTCAGAAACAGTGACTTCAGAACTCCTGTCCAAACTTGGGGGGGGGGGGGAGGGTTACGAGCACTAATAAAACCATTGACTGTCGTGTACAAAGGGGCTGGTGCACGTTAAATATCTCGTGGCTTAATACGTCCTCAAGTTGACTTAGTGGGGAAGTTTGGAGACTAGGATGCCAACTCAAGTGTTATCTGAAGGGGTTCAAAACTACATGGTGTTGTCCTCGGATTTTCCCCTCTGGTTTGATCCCGGCCCGTCGTCAATAGCACGTTACGTTGCTACAGTGCGACGTTAATTAACTGCTCCTAACTACCAAACATGTCAAAAAAGTACTGTAAATAATTTTTTAACTTTAGAAGAATTAACTCTCCTGGTGGTTGTCTTGTTGAAGTATCTCATCATTAGCAAAATTTTCCAAATTTTTATGAACGAGATATCTTTTCAATAGAAAAAAATGACCAGGTCGAGATCTTGTCATCAACAAAAACAATTGGCATTATCTTGATGGTATCTCGTCAAGATATTATTACCGATTTTTCGTCATAAACAAAATTTGTCAGATCTTGATAGACGATATAGTATATAATGGAGGGTTAAATTAGCCAAAAAAATGTGTTATCAGCGATTAGCGACAATTTCCAAAAGTTGTCTGTTTAATTCAAAATTCCGTTACGCTAAACTAAGCCAATTTCTGTGTTAAAAATATCAGGTATAACAGACTGTTACAACATCGCAATATCCATTGACGTTCTCTGAACAGTCGTCCGATTGACGTCAAGATTGAGACACGGAGTAAGTCTATTAGAGAACGAGTCGCAGAGACACTAAATTTTGTCCTCGAGCTTAGGCGACTGAGTCAGAATTAGTGTTTAATGTACAAAGTTTGCAGTAAAAGTAGTCAGAAAAGTGATGTGAGGTGTCCAAACCTTTCGAAAAAGCATATTTCTGTAAATAATTTTTTAATGATGGAATTACCATAAAAAGTGTTATCTGCGCTAAGCGACAATTCCAAAACCTCGTCTGTTTAAATCATAATCCCGTTGCACAAATTTAAGCATAAGAGGCCAATTTCTGTATTAAAAATATCAGGTATATCAGACTGTTACAACATCGCAATACCCATTGACGTTCTCTAAATAGTGCGAAATCAAGATTGGGAGATATTAAATCTATTAGAAAACGAGGTGTAGAGTTTCTAAATTTTGTGTCCATAATACTTGTAAGCATATACAAAATGTGATTTGGGAATATTGTCCCCAAGACTGGTAAATAGAGTCAGAAAATTGATTTGAGAAATCCTATCCAAACTTGTCGAATCTTGGTCCTGTAAGCAAAGTACTGTAAATAATTCCCAAATATTGGAATTAGAGTTTAGATTAATCATAAAAAATGTTATCTGCATTGAGCGACAATTTCACAATGTAGCCTATTTAATTCATAATCCCGTCACACAAAAATTTGAACACAAAATCACCAATTTGTGTATTAAAAATATCAGATACAACAGACTATTACAACACTTACGTTCTCTGAACAGTCGTGTGAAGTCAAGATTGAGAGATATAAAATAAATCTATTAGAAAACGAGCCGCAGAGGCATTAAATCATGTCTTCGAGACTAGGAGACCGAGTCAGAAAAAGTGACTCCAGAACTCCTGTTTAATATGCAAAGTATACGGTAAAAATAGCCTAGAGCGTATTCTTATCTATTTTTTGGAAAATTTTCTCAAAGATGGACGAGAATTTTCTCTCTTTTTCCCCCGCACCTGCCATTCGACTGCATTTTTTAACATCCGTACACGTTAAGAATGATGTATCAGATGAAGCACCCCCCTTGGGGTTCAAGTTGCTACCACACGCCGAGCTGTGAAAAGAATGAACACACTTCCGGAACCTAGACCATTGAAAAGTAGCGCTTCACGAATGATTAAAATGAAGATGACAACCGCACACACAACAAAGAAAGAAATCTCCTTGTTTACTTTTTCAATAAGTAAATAAATAATTTATAAAATCGAAGAATGCACCGTTTTCTTTTTCGCCTCTTTTTTCGCTTTTTGCTGCTTGAAGAGAGTATTACTATTATTCCCAAAAAAATATCTCCCCCGATTTGACTCGAGCATTTATTTCCATTTCCATTCCCAAAATCAGATTTGGTTTTTCTTGCGTTTCTTTAACCCTAGAGATAGACTTTTGATAGTGCTTCTCCGATCCTTCGCTTTTTTGTGTGTTTGTTTCAAGAGCCGTGATGATGCTCGCAGGCATCGTCGCTTTCAGAGCTTTTAAGCTATCTCCTTAAGTTATTTTCGTTTGGGGAGCTGGAATGCGTATCGGTATTCAAATTTCCAGTTCCCCACAGCGATCCGGTTTATGAAGAACATCTAGCGCTTTTTTATGGCTTGGAAAAAATAATTAATTTATCTGGTCAAGTATTTTTGAGAGAAATTGATAAGGAGCGATATCTAGGCACTGTATTCGAGAATGCCTAACCTGAGAATAAATTTTATTGCTAACCATTTACTCTCCTATGACCTTCTTGATTTAATCCTACAATGCAGCTTAATTGTGTTTCTACTATTAATAGACTGGGGCGGGGTGGTAATCCAGTTGGTACAATCAAGCAACCGAAGTGGGGTAATTCCATTAACGTCGTACCGGAGCATTACAATGGAATAAGGACATAAGTCCGGGATTAAAATCGGTTCACAACACCTCGTAAGTTTGAATCATAAACTGGAGTGTCCCGACTGCTCTATAACTACATACTATCTGCACTAACAACTACATAAATACACACTGTGGCGGTTTTGGCACCTCAGAATAACACTGGAATCGGACTCAGCTCGATACCACTGCACCTTTTTAATTTCAACTTAAAAGGTTTCGATTAACAAAATGAATACCATATTACAATATGTACAGTGAACAATAAATGAACGAATGTTCACAAAGATACAACGAGTTTTAAAATCGGTGTTTGACTTCACCGTATAGCTGTTCTCACGAGGGCTCTTCCTTCCGCCACTAACACCAGTAGCTGCCTCGTCTCGTCTCCCCGTTTTCGTTTTCGCCGGGGGAGTCTGCCTCCCTCTTGGAATGTCGATTCTGGTGTTTTCAATGACGCCTGCAACAACATTAAGAGATGTCGAACTCCACAGCTGTGCTCGGAATCGTTAGAAAATGACGTGTTTGACAGGCAGGTGCAAGTTGTCAGACTACATGCCGACCTTACGACAGATTTAATAACTGTATGGCCTGAGTTATCACCGAACTGTAACAAACGTGTTCTTTTTCGGTGGCCGTCTGCTCTCCCCTCGTGGAAGGCCCTCGATGATCCAGATGTTGAAATCGTCTTTTTTTCTAGACTTCACAACACCAACCACGGACTTGAATATCGCAAGGAAAAAAATATCGCATGAATGTAGCTATAAAGTAAGACCGTGGTAGCCAGGTTGGAAGAGTAGCGGATTAGCAACTGGAGGGCTGTGAGCTTGACACTGGATCAGGGCGGTTGTACTATAAATATGTCATGACCTCTAATTTCATCCCTTTGGGGTAGCGTGGAAGTTTGGATAGTGGGGTGCGCATGCTCAGATATTGTCCTCGTCATCTGACCGTGGTTACAAATTATACACTGCTGGCCACCCAAATTGCAACACCAAGAAAGACAAGAGATATCACAACAAAATTTATTTTGTAGATGACATGTTGACCAAGTATCAAATGATTAAATTTATAGACTTCTGTGAAGTGTGGTTTCTGCCAAAATCAGTAGCCAGAGTAGCCGCCATTGTTGGAGATCACCGCTGCCACACGCCTCGGCATTGATTCAAAGAGACTTTGGATGTGTTCTTGGGGGTACAGCATACCAAGCAGTTTCCACACGTTGCCAAAGTTGATCTGGTGTGGCAGCTGGGGGTGTAATCTGGGTCAATCGTTGAGCAACCATAGACCACATGTTTTCTATTGGCGAAAGATCCGGAGAGCGAGCTGGCCAGGGAAGCAATTCAATCTGGCGATTGACGAAGAACACTTGGACAATGCGTGCCACGTATGGTCGCGCATTATCATGTTGAAATATGACTGTGGGCAAGCCCTGAAGGTAAGGAAGGACAACTGGCCCGAAACACCTCGGAGATGTAGCGCTGGCTGTTTAAAGTACCGGCAATGTGTACTAGAGGAGTGCGAAAGTGATATCCAATACCGCCCCATACCATAACACCCGGTTCAGGACCAGTGTGGCGGTGTATAACGCAGCTGTTCAGCATCCTCTCTCCAAGTCTCCAGACTCGAATCCGACCATCGTGGTGTTGCAGACAGAAGCGTGACTCGCCAGTAAAGACAATTTCATTCCATTCTGCCGTCCACGTCCTTTTTTCATCGCACCATTGGCGGCGGAGACGTCTGTGGTTCCGCGTCAAGGGTAAACGAAGCAATGGACATCTTGCGGACAGACCACTCTGCTGTAAACGGCGTCGAATGGTACGCGCAGACACTGGAAGATGAGTTACAGACTGAATGTGCTGTGCTATGGTTCGTGATGTGTCTGAGCGATACGTCACTGCCATACGCACAATATGCCTGTCATCACGTGAAGTGGTGCACTGAGGTGGATGCGATCGAACACGTCGGTCCGTCGTACCCTCCTGCATCCAACGATCACATACCCGCATTACAGTTATTTGGTTTCGTCCAACACGACTACCCATTTCCCTGAAAGATAATCCACAATCTCGGTAGGCCACTATCCTTCCTCTGTCGAATTCGGATACTTGATCAAAAGATGATCGCTGTTTTCTACGAGGCATAATTGATCGGGTTTTTTTTTAAACCACAAGAAAAACACAATTGCCGTACTTGAAACCGTCGAAATCTCCAAGCTTTAAATAGCGCTTTGAAGTGGCGCCACAGGCGCTCGTGATGTGCGTCTGCGCTGAAATTCTAATCATTTGCATATCTCACCTCCGCTAATGCATGTTGTAAATTTCATATTATTTGCATGCTTCTTTCAGGATGTTGCATTTACGGTGTATATAATTAAGATGTCCTCAGATCTTTTACTTCGGAATTGATCCTAGACCGTCGCCAATATATATAAGCATGGAGTTGCTTCAGTGCGACGCAAATTCAACTATATACCTCTACTACTAATACAAAAATTGACCTTAGGGAACATTCTATTGCTCTAGATTAGAATCTTTTTGTAAGATTCCATTGCTCCTTTCCTTAGAATGAAATCATTGGGTGAGATTACATTGCCCATTTTCTTAGAATAGAATGCTCTGCAAAGATTCCATTGCGCCTTTCCTTAAAATAGAATACTTTGCAAAGATTCCATTGCTCTTTTCCCTAGAATAGAATCCTTTGGAAAGAGATTCCATTGCTCTTTTCCTTAAAATAGAATCCTTTGGAAATATTCTATTGAACTGGAAGGTAAAAATTGGTAAGAATTCATTCAGGGAGGACTGCATGTTGCCAGTTGAATTAGTCACGTGAGTTTTTTAATTTATATAGGAAATTGTTTTATATTAGTTCGACATGTATAAACGAGCTACTATTCATATTTACCTTTTAGTTTTAGAATTATTTTTTCAGAAATTTTAAACTTTGTTTTAATCATTCGCAATTACTTTTTTACAAAGAGAAAGTTTTGATGGTATCTCATACAGCTTACAACTTCCACTTTTTCTGGTGGTTTCAATTTACTGAATCAATCATTTTAATAGTTGGTTGATGCAAACGTTCTTCCCTGTTTTAGCGCTAGATGGCATTGCATCGCAAAACCGAATGTAAAGTTTTGATGTTGCTTAAAAGAAGGTAATGGTAATGGTAATTTTAGTTAACGTCGTACTAGAGCAACACAACGGGCTATTGACGACGGTCCGGAATCAGTCCCTTAAGGGAAAGATTCGAGGACAACACCTCGTAATTTTGAACCACGGTCAGATGACGAAGCAACACCTGAGCTGGCACCCCACTCTCCAAACTTCCACGCCAACCCAACGTGAGGACTTTCGGCCACGACAGATTTAAGGTGCACCAGCCGCCTCTACACCATACGTTTACAAACACCCATGCCCGGACCCGGATTCGAACCAGGAACCTTCCGATCTCTTAAAAGAAGGAATTGCTGCGAGTTCTGTGAAAAAATCGTGTTATTTGGTTGCGTTTTAAAAATTTTGTAAAACACTAAAAATGGCAGAAAATACGGAGCATTTTCGAGATATGTTTTTTTATTTCCTAAAAGGCCAGAATGATTCGCCGAATCAAAAGAACATGTGTTGTTTCAGTTGAGGGGGCAGTTCACGATTCCACTTGCTGTAAGTGGTTCAGATAGTTTCTTCACCTGGATCAGTTCTTTAGCCAGAAAGCTCATAACTTCTAGGCGCTCGGGATTATGCAGCTATCGGAAAGATGGAGAAAAGTCATCGAACAGAAGGGGACAGAATATGCTGATTGAATGTAATTTTTAGTGAATAAAATAATTTTCCTTCAGTTTTGTCAAAAAACACCTAGACTAGCTTTTGCAACAACGCAATAGAAATATATATTAAGGTTTAAACACAAAAGCAAGGTACTGTATGGAGTACTTTTATATTCCTACAAATTTGTTGATAGTATATTTTTCAGTCCAACGCGTAAAGCTTCTGAAGGTACTTACATTATGGATTATTGATCGAATTGAAAACGAATTTGATTTCTAGTAAATAAAACATTATTTATTTTAACGAGTTTATTACTTTTCCATACCTAAGGCTAAAACCGCAAGTTTACCTGAACAATGAATCAATTAAAGTGCTGAAAATTGATATAAATTGAGGTCTATTTCTAATTGATTTGGAAGTGAATCCCTTGAAAAATTCTGTTGGTCCTTTTGTTAGAATAGAATCCTTTGGTATTATTCTATTGTTCCTTTTCTTAGAAGTGATTCTTTTGGAAATATTAAGTTGGCCCCATTAGTAGAATTCTTTAGTAAATCTTGTTTTGTTTCATTTCCTTAGAATTGAATCCTTTGAAACAATGTTGTTGTTCTTATCGTTATGATATAATCCTTTGGAAATATTATATCGATCAAGTAGATCAAACCTGGTAAGAAGGGATATTGGGAAAACTGCGGTTTGTTAAGTGGTATCATATGGTTGAACCCCAGATAAAGTTAAAATTCTCACTCCTGTGCATGTAATGATGCTGACTGATTAAATAGTTTAAAAAACAACCATTCTCCTAGAATACCTAGTAATCCTAAAAAAGATCTTATTGGTTTTGAAGGTCAAAACTTGTTAGAAGTCAAACGAGGAAGACTACAGGTTGCAAGGAGGAATTATGTATGTGAACCAAACCGAATATTAAAATTCTCCATTCTGTGGTACGCAATGATTTCTGATTAAATAGTTTGGTGATGTAACATCATGATAAGGTAGGTGTGCGAATCCGCATTTCTCTAAGAGTTGCGACAAAAATGGTAAAATCAACAAAGTCTACTAATATCAGATTAATAGTAAATGGATCAATCATGTGAGGAAGCAATGGATAAATATCTTATCTCTTCCCTGGGTCAATCAGATAGTGAATGTTAGGTTCCACCTAGCAGACGAAAGCAGTTTAAAGGTCACGCTACTTCTAGTTTTTGTCACATGATCCTGGACTCATAATACGGCTACCATTGTTCACTCTTCTTTTATATTTCTTTTATGGACAGACCCTAGTATATTTTAACCCAAGTGAACAGTAACCATTGATATTAAGTTTATGGTTATAAATATCAAAGCCCCATTTTCAATTACATGACAGGCATTTGTGTAGGGTTACCTTTTCTGGTACGCAATTATTTCTGATTAAATTGTTATCTTTGGAAACTACCATTCTTATGAAACTTCTAGTCCTAGGAAAGATCTTATTGGGCAATAAGGACAAAATTGGTTGGGGAAGTTTGCAGGTTGAGGATGATCCAGTGAAGCATCTTAGAGGAAGAAGCGTTATCTTTATTTTATATTACGGTTTTTTGATTGGATAATGAAATATTGAGAGAATATTGGGTCCCCTTCCAAATTATTCCTCCTTTCTTGGGTCTCTGTACCATGGTATCACCACATTCCCCTGTTCTATGGAAGGTGCTGTTGGCAGTAACGAAGCTTTCAAAGGTATTCTGTACAACGTTAGACTGAAGAAATATTTGCGCACGAAATGGCAATGCTGAATTTATTTATAAACATATAAATTTGTATCTTATTTCACCCCATGAAAGATTTAGATACCTTTCTAAGCAGCAACGGCGTTGCGAACGTGTGGACATGTTCACAGAAGGAAAAAACATCCCTTCTTAGGGAAATATACTGCACAGTATTCCCAAAGCTGACAAAACGGTTTGGTTAAGAAATAGAATAAAACCTCCTCACAACGTGTTTATCAAAGGAAAACAGGCTTCCTAAACTTTATATGATGTAAGTCATTCTAAATCGCTTTGTTGAAACACGCAGTCAAAAGATTTAGGAGGATAAAAAACCCGCAGCATTATTTTCCAATATTAGAACACAAGGTGGAAAAGGAGAAGGGAAAAAAATGTTTTCAAGTTTTTGTATGTTTCACTAGTTTTGTTCAAACAGTAAATAAAAACTTTACTTTCCTGCCACGTCGGGAAACTAAAGAGCGCCAAAAAGAAGATTAAAAGAACCTCGGTATTTTTTCGTGATTGCTGTTCCGAAAACTATTTTATATGTAATTTTTTGCCCATTTCTTTTCTCTGAGTCGGCGTCCATTTTCGTCGTGTAGAAGCTGTCAGGCCTTCTTTCTGCCATATCTATGTCCTCAGTGACCTATAGCAGCGTAGAAAAGATAGACTGAAAAAATTTTTTGTTGTCCAAAATGGAGTGAAGATCAAAACAAGTTATTTTTAGATCTTTTCTAGCACGTTTCTTAGCTTTTTCCCTCAGATTCGTCCGTACTCAGATAATTAGAGTGATAACAGGTTTTCTTCTTCAATGGCAAGAATAGCGGTAAAAAATATCGGGGCAGGATCAATTGAAGGTGCATTACTGGCTTAGGTCAAATTATCTCATGGTCTTTGAAAGAAGGAAAATCATAATATTGAGCTCTTTGGAGGTTTTTTATTTATTGGTACTAATCTGTTAACGGGTGGTGCACTGTGGGGAAGCAAGTGGCTTTCGTGTATTTATTTTTGTTTGGGGTCTAACGTATAAGAGTATAATTTTATATTACTTACAGGTTTTTTACGTGTTTGCTTTGGGAGGCGCTTTCCTAAAACTGAAAGCTTTTGAGCATTAACCCAGACTTGAATGACCTATTGATGTTTCGAAAGTGGTGAGATCTTAATTAATATGCGAGCTGATTCAAAGTTTACTTAATTTCTGAAAGAAGACTAAGTATTTTTTGTTGCTATTCTCATTGGCTGTTGAATGAAATGGAGAGAATTTTTGTCATGACTTAATCCACTGAGAGGGTTAAGAAGTCATGACAAAATTCCCTCTCACACGCTTAATTCCATCCTGCAGTCTTCCTCGACTAACCAATTTCGATCTTATTGACCAATAGAATCTTTCCAAAAGGTTCTATTCTAAGAAAAGCAGAAATATCGAATCTCTCTTTACGATTCTATTCTAAGAAAAGGGGCAATGAAATTTCTGCATCAACCTAGAGTTATACGTCTTCCAATAGCGGTAAGGTCTTAATTGATATGAGCGCTGCTTCAAATTTTATGTATTTTTTTAAGAAGATAAAATAATTTGTGTTGTAATTCTCATTGGGCTGTTGAATGCTATGGAAACCATTTCTGTCATAAATTAAAAAGTAATTTCAGGTTCATTAGTAACCTATCTAAAATAATTTCAACTGTTAAAAATCGCATTTGTTTAAATGTAGCATTTTCCCCAGTACTACAAATAACGTAATATACAAAACAATGCAATATTCGAGGGAATTCGTTTGTCCTAAACGATTTGATGATTTCTTACATAAACTAAACAGTGGTTTTTTTATTTAATAACATTATATGGAAATGATATAAATTTACAATGATAAATAATAATGTCATAAGTAAAATAATGATAAAATAATAATTATATAAATATGTAATGATAAAATAATAATGATATAAATATGTAATGATAAAATAATAATGATATAAATATGTAATGATAAAATAATAATGATATAAATATGTAATGTAAAATTTTAATGATATAAATATGTGATGATAAAATAACAATATTAATATTGATAAAATATATGAAGCCAAATTCATAGGATGCAAAGCATAATCTCTTGCAATACAAATAACTATGGTTTTGAAAACAAGCAGTGAAGTATATGCACTGAGATTTGTTTAGGCACAGCAAATCTATAAAAAATAATATCATGCATGAGTTAAAAAATTAATTCATATTTAATAATAACATATGTAAATCACATTTCATTATAAATGTTAGGTATCAAGTCTGTTTTATGTTTCAGATAGCATACATTTTCAGTTTTAACCCTCCAAGTTATTTCGACGAGATATCTCGTCTACGAAGATCTGACCCATTTTGCTAATGATGAGATAGATATCTTGTCATCAAGATGTTGCCCATTTTTGATGATGACTAGATCAAGATCTGGTCAGCTTTAATAATTCGTAAAGGTTTTGTTTTAACCACCAGTTGGGTTAAACAAAACAAAAAAAAATGACGCTTTAAAAATATGAACAGCATTTTTAAAAATACGTAAGATTACATTTCCCAAGAACTCGAGCATATGTTATTTCTCTAACTTAAAAACTTAAGTTAATAGCAGTTAATAAAAAGGTAACAGTGATTACACGTAAATGCAACAATGTTTCGTAAGTAGGTTTATTGAACGTTAAATAGGGTTTACACCTTAAAGGTAAATAGAGCCTAGTTCTACAGTTATGTATGTATCTGTGCACACAATTTTGCGAGGATATTTACGCAAGAAAATTAAAAAGAATAAACCAAGGTATACTGCGTTATGCTCGTTTCAAAGCTAAATTTTTATTTGCCAATGAAATGCCCATATTTTTACTCTCCATTAAAAATACTTCTTAAGGATAAGTAAACAGTTTCCAGCAGTCTGAACTTTTTGATAGGGAAATTAGCGAGAGAATAAAGTGATTGTTCTAGAAGGGTAAAACTTAAACGATTGAACAAAACTCACCGGTTTTGTTTTGGGATTAAATAAAAAGCTGTGTAAATAAAATGAGATTTGTGTGTACATGAGCTTTAGAGGAAGTGTTTAATTTAAGTAGTGAAATGAAAGTGTGCGTTCAGACGTTGGTGATTAGAATTTAATTAGCGTTGCTGCAGGATCGAGTAAAGTGCATTGTCTTTCTTAAAAGAAGAAAGAAACTATTTTACTAAAATAAATTTGTGCAGTGTAAGATGATATAATGAACAGGGAAATAAAATGAAGTAATGGATTCACACAATATTATTTGTTTCATTGACCAGGAGTTTGTTTTATTTCTTAGCGTGATGGAAAATTAATTTCCTATGCTTAAAAGTTTAACTCTACAAGTGGTCTCGACGAGATAACTCGTCCTTCAAGATATTATAAATTTTTTCTAATGACGAGATATCTCGCCATCTAGGTATTCCCGATTGTTTTGCTTATAACAAGATCAAGATCTGATCATTCTTCCAGTGATGAGATATCTCGCCATCTAGATATTTCCGTCCAGTGACGAGATATCTCGTCACCTAGATATTCCCGATTGTTTTGTTAATTACAAGTTATCGCTGCAGCTAGTTTGTGGGGGCAGACGCGGGTTAGTGTCCAGATCAATCTCGGGTGAAGCAAACATTAACTGGCCTTTAGGGACAAAATCAACTTTGGTTCTCAAGGTTTGGAGTTCATCTCCAAGGATATTTGTCCACTGATTCCACTGGGTCGACCACGTTCACGTCCCGGCTTAGCCTATCAAGGCGGCAGCGGATTTTTGGAGTGGAGCGTCAAGGATATGTTCTTCTCTTTTGTCCCACTCGAGGACTTCCCACGCACTTGTGCAGTCTGATATATCCCAAAATCGGGGTGACACGGATGGGGAGTGCTCTTCCAATTAAGGAAGAAAGATAACAAGCTCAAGATCTGATTATTTTTCCAGTGACGAGATATCTCGTTCATCCATATATGCTAATGGCTTTTCGAATGACGAGCTACGCGTCATGACCACCATCAGGAGGGTTAAGTGTGTTGTGGGATAAAAGAATACTACACTTCTCTGAAATCTCGTGTTGTCATATGAACGAGGTTCAAAATTCGTGGTATTGTCCTTGATATTTCCCTTCGGGATTAATCCTGGACCGTCGCCAATAGCCCGTTGTCTTGCTTCAGTGCGCCGTTAATTAAATGCCTACTAATTAAAACAAACTCACTTGCAAAAATCAGTTCGAAATCAAAAAGTATCAAAAATCTTTATCAAATACCTACCTACCTACATCATAAATCTCGCGTTGCTCAGAGGGCTAATGTAACCTCGATATGTATATTTCGGTAGCTGTGGTTCACTTTCCATCTGTTTTTTTTGACACTGAAAATACCTCCCATAGAAGTCATCTGTCTTCATTGGTCACAACTGCTTTCGAGTACAACCATAGTTGCCTGCTTGGGAGAATTCATGGCACCTAATTTGATGACTGACTTATAAACAAATAACAGTAATGACTGAGTTTGAGACATATTGAGAACTCGGCGACATGCATCATTTTGATCCGACCATAAAATACTGTGGTTCAAGATCTTTGAGTCCCTAGGAAAGACCACCAATTACTGGAAGACTGGATTATGAAAAGAGGGAAGAGTCTACTGAGTTTTAATATTATTGATTGCTACATTTGTTCTTGAGCGTTCATGATTTCCATTTCTGTCTCCAAGAAATCTTTTAGCCCTACTGTGGTTTATCCTCGAGTCAAAAACCACACTGATGCTTAAACCTGTTTTAAGGTGTTACCGGTTCTAGGTAAGGATCAATTTGTTTTTCCTACTTGGATCTTCATTTCTCTTGGAGTAGGTAGGTAAATATTTTAATTAACATCGCACTGATGCAACACAACGGGCTATTGGTGACAGTTCGGGATCGAAATCAACGGGAAAGATCCGAGGACAAACTATTGTTATTTTGGGCCACGGTCAGCTGACGAGGTCAGACCTGAGCTGGCACCCGATCTTCAAACTATCACAAAGTGGCAACGTGAGAACATTTGAGGCCACGAAAGATTTTACATGCTCCAGCCCCTTTGTACACGATGCCCTTCGGTTGGATTCGAACTGCCAACTGTTGCTAATTCGTTACTCTTCCATACGGGTTACCGCGGCCTTTCGTACTTCTTGACCAAGTCTTTCCACTAGATTGTATTCTAAAGTACGTATGTTGTTAATTAACGTCACGCTGAAGAAACACAAAGGTCAATCGAGACGCTCTTTGATAAATCTCGAAGAGAACGTCATTTAGAACCAAGGGCAGATGACGAGTTCAACATCTGAGCTGGCACCCCAACTTCAAACATCCACACCAAGCCAACGTGAGGACATTTGAGGCCACGACAGATTTAATGCACATCATCCCCCGTAGACGACGGTGTTTGGTAGAACTAAGTTTCGAACTTGTAATCATCTGGTTGCTAATCCGGTACTATTCCAACTGGGCTATCACTGCGCCCGAGAAACTTTATGAAGTTCCTATTATCGAGTTTGGTAGGATTGTCTGAAAAGGTTCGCTAGCAAGTTGTAAAAGGATTCGAAAAAAATTGGATTTTTGAGCACAAAGTAGAAATGAGTTCAATCTCCCATGGCAATTAAAAATATAAAGTTGTGCAGGTGGGTAATTAGGATTTTATGGCACAAGGGAAAGGTGGGGTGGTCTTTTCCCTTTTGCAACATTAGAGGGATATTGTGTTTTGTTGATCACAAAACAAATCACACCATGTTATTCAATCCAATCTAATTAACCCTCTCGGTGGTTGCCTCGACGAAGTAGCTCAGCTCAAAGCAAAACTGACCGGCTCTTAAAGGACAAGATGCCTTGTAATTAGAAGAAAACTGATGAAATCTTGAACCGCAGCTGCAACCGGATGATTACGAGTTCGAAACTGCGAGATCTTGATGTCGTCATCATAAAAAACAATCTACATTATCCTGATGACAAGATATCTCTATCGAATCGGGTCGGATCTTGATGGAAGAGATAGCTACAGGTATTTTAATTGACGTCGCACTGGAGCAACCCAGAGGGCTATTGGCGACGGTCCGGGATCACACCCATAGGAAAAATACGAGGACAACACCACGTTATTTTGAACCACTGTCAGGTGACTTGACCACACATGAAATGACACTCCACTTATATACCACACCAACGTGAGGATATTTGAGGAGACCTACATGTAGTGGTAAATTAATATTATCCACAGCTTCTAGTAATGAAGAGTGGTGTCGAAGTTTGAAATATTAACTCTGTCCCATCTCCAATACAACATCCAATACCGAGAAAAACATTTTCGCATTGAACTTACCTTTCCTCGGGATTTTAAGTATCGAGTCTTCCTTTAAGAAGATAAATAACTCTGCTTCGGCATTCAATTCAAACAAATTGAATTTCGCTGCTTTTTAACGCCTATATAGAAATGGACTCCCCAACTTCAGAGCGGAAGGGGAATTATAGGATTGGAGAAGAATGACAAACGCCTGGTTTTAGATGAATGATGCTTTTCAATGTAAGTGATCGTGAATAATATCAATGGTTTGTAATATATTACTTTCGGCAGCTAAGGACTCAACTATCAAGGTATGAAAGAATCACTCGCTTTTTCTTGATGAAATTCGAAGCAAGAATAATTCATAACCCTGCGAGCGTAACGAAACTTCCGAGTAGAGTTGTATTGCATCTACCTTGCATCCCATTTAACCATCGGAGGGGATCATAGACCTAATAAAAACCTTGAAATTTGATGTCTTCCCTCTGTTTGACTTCTGTCAAGTTTGACCATCTTGACTAATAAAATCTTTACAAAGGATTCTATTATACAGAAAATGAACAAAATATTTTCAAAGGAATTTATTCTAATTATGAGACTAAAAGAATATCTCCAAAAGAATCTATTATTAAGAAATGAGAAAAAGAATCTTTACATGGGACACACACACAAAACTGTTCTAAGGAAAAGAGAAAAATAACTCTATTCTATAGAAATAAGAAATAGTATCCTCACAAAGGATTTTATTCTAAAGAAAAAGAACAATGGAATATTTTGTACAAGGATTGTACAAAATATAGCATTGTTAAAAGATTGTATTCTAAGTAAAGGACCAATCAAAACTTTCCAAAGCATTCTATTCTAAGTAAAGGATCAATAGAATTTAGATCAATATATTTCTGTAGAATAGGATTCAATTATACAAAAAGGGCCAATAGAATCGTTATAAAGTCTTATATTCCAAGAGAAGAAACAATAGAATCTTCCAAAGGATTGTATTCTAAGAAAAGGATCCATAAAACTTTCTAAAAGATTCTATTCTTTGGAAAGGAGCAATCTAATCCCTCTTGCGAAAGGATTTGATTCTAAGTAAAATATTAATACAAACTTTCCAAATTATTACATTCCAAGGGATGAAACCATAGAATTTCTTAATGTTGACAGAATCCATGGATTTTTTCAACCAATGAAGGTGGTTATTTAGTAATGAAGTGTGTTGTGGAGTAAAAGCATACTCCGAAATCTCCCGATGCTCAGTGTGATAATGATCGACTATCCAAGTTTATTGGTTGAACGAATCCTAGAAAAATCTACAAACTGGTTAGTAATGATAGTGAGAAGTCTATAGGTTGCTCAATTATTTTTGATGATTATTTATCTAAAATTAACATTTTTAAATTATCAAAATTATTATCTAATCTAACATTAACTATCTAAATTATATAACATTAAATAAATTTTAACTCAAAAATTGCTGTGACACTATACTCTTGTTTTTAACCACCGTGTCTGAAATAAAAATGAAATCGTTTAATATGTGTGTGTATTGGTTAATTTAACATTAGAATTAAGACTGGAAAGGTTTTGACATTTGAGATTAACTCTCCGAGATTTTCGAATAGTGTTGTAAATAACCACATCTAATAGCTGAAAGAATATTATTCCTTTCTATTTCGTATATATTGCTCCCTTCCTTGGAAGAAAATAGTTTGGAACGATTGTGTTGGCCCATTCTGTAGGATTGAAAGCTTTGCATATATTCTATTGCCTTCTTTTCTTAGAATATAATCCTTTGGAAAGACTATATCGTGCTCATTTTCTTTTCAAAGAATTCTTACAAATTAATTTAATGACTCTTTATTTAGAATAGAATCTTTTAAAATTTTATATCGGTCATTTTCTTAGAAAAAATATACTTTGAAAAGATGATATTTTCCTTAAAATGCGATCCTTCTGAGAAGATTATATTGGTTCTTTCTTTAAAATACGATCCTTTAACCCACCTGGTGGTTATCTCGATCAGGCATCTTGTCTTCTGCAAAGTGACCAGATCTTGATGGATGAGATATCTCGTCATTAGAATCACGATATACGATATCATTAGGAAAAAAACTGACCAGATCTTGATGGATGAGATACCTTGTCATTAGGATCACGATATACGATATCATTAGAAAAAAAACTGACCAGATCTTGATGGATGAGATACCTTGTCATTAGGATCACGATACACGATATCATTAGAAAAAAAACTGACCAGATCTTGATGGATGAGATACCTCGTCATTAGGATCACGATATACGATATCATTAGAAAAAAACTGACCAGATCTTGATGGATGAGATACCTCGTCATTAGGATCACGATATACGATATAATTAGAAAAAAAGCTGACCAGATCTTGATACGTCATAACAAACAAAACACGGCAACTTGATGTCGAGATATATTGTCAATAGCAAAACTCTCAAATCTCGATAAACGAAACATCTCGTCGAAACTACTTGGGGAGTTGAAAAAATTTTACATTAGTAATTTCGTTAAAAAAATCCTTTGGGAAGATTACAATGGTCCTCTCCTTGGATTAGGATACTTTTGAAAAGATTCTATTTCTCGAAAAAGTTAAAACTGGTCGGTACACACAGGATAGGAAAAAATGCAGGTTGGATGGTGGAATCACGCTTGTGAACCAATCAGAGCGTTAAACCACTATATCCAAGGGGGAAAAAAACAGCCCAACTACAAACAGTTGAGTGGAAGAAGTGGCGCTCACAGACTATCAACTTGTTTTCCGAAAGAATTCATATTTGTATCTGTTGACCTCAACGACAAGGTTCTCATCTCATTCGATGCGGATCAAACCCCGTGATTCGGAGATCTTGTGTCCTCGGCGTGTGAGGATAGATGGGGGTGGGGAGAAATACATGAAGGAAGGCGGGGAATCTGGCATTGGATGATTACGTACAAGATCACGTGATTAAAGCCAGAGTGAGATTCGAAGACGCCTAGTAAGAGAAGGAGGGGTGGTTGGTTTTTTTATTTCATGCTTTCGTTTTCTTGCTGTTCTTCTTTCCGAATTTTCAACGTGGTTTAGAGCAAGTTTTTTGGATGTTCGAAGCGTTTTTTTTTAAATTTGTATGTATGAACTAGAAAGTATTTTTAGCTTAATCTGATTTTTTTTGACATTAAAATTCCAGTTTCTTTATGAGCTTAAAAATATTATTTCAGTTTGACAAAATCAGATTAAGCTAATCATTAACTATTTAATTTAGGTATAATGAACTAATTAACGTGTTTTCTGGGCAGGGATATCCCGAATTCTAATTTATTCAGAAAGTCGATTCTATGCTTTTTTTAAAAATTATTCCTATATAATATTAATCATCATGTTTTGTCCCTCAATCAGGATGCTTGATGGAATAGGTTTTGTTTAACAATTTTCTCATCAAGGAAGTATAAAAAAAATCCAGATGTTTTTCAGAACTTTTAATATTTAGAAATCAACTAAATATTAACTTCGCAACTAATAACTTTGATTGACGGTCAAAACAGCCACTGTCATACATAGATTATAAAGATACAAAAATGATTATAATTGATCAATTAATTGTTGAGGTATCACCGTTTGAACAAAGCATCATATAGAGAAAGCAGAGTTCTTCAGAAAGTTGAGTTTATGTTGAGTATATACACTGCCCTACAATAATGGACCGGACAGTTAGATGTGATGGTATAAGTGAAAGAATACATGCTTTAATAAGGGGATGGTCCCCTACGTGCTGCAATTATACTAGCAACACTTCTGGGCATATTTTAAACAAGGTTTGATACACAGCTATCGGTATTTGTGTCCATCCCTGCTGCAAGAATGTCGCCAGCTCAACTGTAGATATCGGACGTAGTTCCCTGGTCTATAAGCGTTGCTCTAACTCGTCCCACAAATGTTCTATGGGGTTTAGGTCGGGACTATGAGTAGGCCAAGGAAGATGTTTTGAATCCATATCTTGATGCCTTTTCTTGACAGAGGCTGCAATATTACATGGAGCGTTGTCGTTCTGGAAGTAACATTCATTCTTGACATACAATTGTTAGAGTGTAGGAAGAACCTGATTGCCCCAAATGTTCATGGAGGTGTCGGCGTTCAATTTACCAGGAACAACATGCAAAGGTCCCAGCCCATACCACGAAAACTACCGCCAAACAAGCAGTCGGATTTTATGCAAATTCTCTGGCGTCCGGTCCATTATTATAGGGTTGTATATATATATATATATATATATATATATTATATAAACCTATATTTAAGCATTGCGATCATGAGATGGTATACATACACCTTTCACTGCACTAAAGCCCGGATCGAATTATTCCCCGTGCCCATAGCCAGAAAGAACTAGGCCAAATTTTGTAGAACGAGGTTTTAACAATTGAAGCCGTTACTTTTAAAGAAAATAATAGTTTCGCATACAATTTCACCACAAAAGACATTTTAACATGTGAGTGTGAAAATGAAATTGAAATCTGTAAAAATGACTTCTAGCCCCCCACTTCTGCTGAGAAATATCTCAATGAGATTGAATGCGATTTCTAAATAATTACGAAGTAAACACAACGCGCATTTTGTTTGACGTTCTACAATCTCCGAGCTTGTATTGGTGCAAAGAACCTCAACCGGGTGTTATAAAACATTCTGTAAAACCATTACAACAGTATCCCGGTTGGAAGAATCGCAACCAGAGGGTTCCAAGTTCGATACTTGGTTCAACTAAAGACCTTCGTTTGCAAGGTGGTTGGTTGTGACCTCAAATGTCCTCACTCTGGTGTGGTGTGGAAGATTGGAGAGGTGAAGTGCCAGCTCAGGTGTTGATCTCGTCATCTGACCGCGGTTAAAAATGACAATATGTTTTTCTCGACTCTTTCCCTTCGAGATTCATCCCATACCATCACCAATAGCCCATTCTGTTGCGCTATTGTGACGTAAATTCAACTTAGTGCCTTCAAAACATAAGTGGAAGATATGAGAGAGTCAATCCTACTGGTGGTTTTCTCGACGAGGTACCTGTCATTGGCCAAACTGATCAATCTCTTAATGATGGACGAGATATCTCGTCATTAGAAAAAAAACTGACCAGATTTTCTGTCAGCCTGATAAAATTTCGGTAGTATTTTATTGATTATTCGTGATTGAATCCAGACTGTCCATAATAGCCCGTTGTATTGCTCCAGTGCGAAGTTAATTCACCCACCTACCTACCCAGAAAAGAATGACCATTGGATGATTTCACAAAAATGGAAAACTACTTTCAAAACACCGAACAACAAAAATTCAAAGAATGAATGGAAAGTTGCCAAAAATTGCACTACCACAAGAGTAAAACAATTTTACTTTCACAAGCTTCCTTTTATTCCTTGCATTTCATATTACACATATCACACAAAAGAAAATATAATTATGGCTAGGGTTACGGTTTCACATTCCAGCACTAATGCAACTTCCGTGTCCATCCAAGACGGAAAATTTCCACCTTCGTTGAATTGCTTCTTACACAAGGCAATACGTTCGTTGAGATCTTTCCGGAATCGACATATCAAAGACACACTTGAGCCGAAGAAGGCCGATTCCAGCAAGATTTCATTTTGCCGGAGAAACAGCAAATCTCGTAATTGAAGACTAGAGTAGCCCCTTATTCATTCTTGAGAGAAGGGAAGGAAATTGTAGCATTTGATCTCACGTAACCTCTGAACAATTTATCATCTCTGTCGCAAGGAGTGCAATTCTTGTCTTCAGAATTGCCTCTGTCTCTTAATTGCGCCTGGGCTTTAAATAGGGGCATTTGTCCTCGCAGGAATGAAATAAAAATGTCCTTTATTTTCCCCGACAAATTACGGAAATTGGGATGGGGTAAGAACTATGCACTTAGCTTATTTATCAGCTTTTGAGATTCGCATGCTCCATAAGGTTAGGGAATTTTTTAGCAATTTGTGAACACCGGTATATAGCGTGAAATGTTTAGCGATTTGTGTGCACCGATACGTGTTGTTGAAATTTTAGCGATTTGTGAGCAGATACATGTTGTTGAATTTTCAGCGATTTGTGTGCAGCGATACATAGTGTGGAATTTTAAGCAATTTGTATGGACCGACACATATAGTGGATTTTTTAGAACAATGAAATCTCGGGAGCGACAGTGTTTATTCATGAAATTCACGGATTAATGAATTTGTGAATGATTTAGGCTTCTTTATTTCAAGGTCAATCTTCCATCATGTTAATTCGGCAAATTGAAACTGCACATAATCCATTTTATCTGCATTTAATGCAAATATTCGACTCCAACAGCTTCAAATTTCATCTTATCGGCGACTTTTGGTGCTAAAAGTGTTTTTGGAAATCTTCCTATTCGAGTATGATCCCGGAATAACCCAGTGTTGATCCAATGCGACGTTAATCAAGATTCCAAGCTAATTCAAGACAAGACTTGTTTATTTAACCCTCGAAGCGATTTCGACGAGATATCTAGTCCATCAATATCAGACCAATTTTGCTAAAGACGAGATATCTCGTCATCAAGAATGGCAAAGTATGAATACTATATTGCCATTTTTTTTGTCTTCCAATTCCCTTAACGCGTTCGCACACATGGTTATAAAAACATCTTCATTCATATCGTCGTCCGTAGCTTCGGTTCCGAGAAATCCCATCATCAAGAATACTAAATGATAAAGAACATGCTGTTTTTTGATGACGACGCGTTAAAGATCAGGTCGATTTTTTACAACGATGAGATATCTCGTTCATCAAGATCTAGTCAATTTTTTTATTGACGAGGTGCCTCGTCAATTAAAAATTGGACACAACCACCAGGAGGATTTACTGAATGAAACACTGTCCCTCTCAGGGTCATTGAGGGCGTCTGAAGTACCAAAATTGCATCTCTCGCTTTTATTCCTCAGGATTTTGTTTCGACGCGATTCGTATCAAAGTACTGCATATCCAACCATCAGCGTCCCCAGAACCCAATCCAGAGACCCGCAACGTTCCCCCATTAAGGAAACACAACGCGTCGAGGTAATGTCGAAACGAAAGCCGAACTTAAAATTTTCTTAACAACGCGTTCTCGCCCGTGGCTATAAAAACAACATCTTCCGTCGTTCATAACGTCATACGTAGCTTCATATTTACGCCATTTGTCGCTGGAGGAGGACCCGAGCCAAAGCGGTTGGGTTCGCAGAGCAGAGCCGGGATCCTCACCACGGGCAGTTTCGTCTCTTCTGCCCCCCCACCCCTGCAGAAAACTTATTTTCTTCGTTTATCCGATAGAGGGGGATCCCTTTACGAAATTCGTTTTTCATCCCCCCGTTCCGAGATGTCATTTTGGTTCGGCTCTCGAAGCTCTTAGTCTGGCTGGGCGTCTTCTGCAATTTCACCCATGTCTCGGCCGATCCGGACAGGCTCGGAAAGAGGAAAGACAAAAATATTTTTTTTCTTTGTTTTCGTTCCCCTTTTTCGCATTTGTATTTTTGTATCTTGGCTGACAGGAGAGATGGAGGTCTGGTTTCTTTATTTGAAGCAGTAACTGCTTTCGAAGAGTTTCGGGAGGGTGCTATCAGTGGCCCTCCGGGCGATTCTTCTTGGATTCCAGAAACGATAGAAATGTAAATGAAACCGATCCAGACCATTTATGCATATGCTGCATTTAAAGCTCTATTCTGAGTGATATTATTAACGCAAACCAGTTGAGTGTGCTAGGAATTACTGATAACACTGCGTTTATTAGTATTAATGCATTTCTTAACTTTGAACTTTGAATATAATTTCTCCAACTCGGGCAGTTGACTAAATTCAATTTTACTTTTTCTTAGAATAGAATGCTTTAGAACTATTGGGCATTTCCTTGGAATGTTCTTTAGAACAATAGTATTGACCCATCCTGTAGCACAGAATCTTTGTGAAATATTTGTTGTTTCTCTCCAAGAATAGAATCCATTGGAAATATATTCTTTTTATCCTTTCCTTGGAATATAACTATTTTGAAATATTCTATTGTTAATTTTCTCAGAATAGAATTCTTTGGAAAGATTCTATTACTCCTTTCCTTGGATAAGAAACCTTTTGAAATATTCTCTCGCTCACATCTTTAGAATAGAGCCATAAGGAGCACATCATCTTTCGGCGTGTATGGACTTAACAACCTCAATGTACCTCGATATGTAATTCCTACCTTTCATTGTGATCCTCACTTACCCTTATGCTCTTTCTTCCTCCATCATTGGGCAATTGTCTTGTGTTTGGCTCAGCTTGGCCAAATATGGTCTTTGCGTCATAATACAAGAAAACAACCAACTAATATTTGATGAAAATTATTTGGAAAAAATATTGCCCCTTTCCTTTGCCTTCAGACCGTCGCCAATAGCCCGTTGTGTTGCTCCAGTGTGACGTTAATTAAAATACCAACTTACCTTTCCTTAGAATGGAATCTCCCGGGAAATTTTTACTGCTCCTTTTCTTAGATTAGAATTCCTTTTGCAGTATTCTATTCCTCATTTTCTTAGAATAGAATCCTTTGGAAAGAGTCTATTGGTCAAGAAGTTCAAAATAAGTTGGGAGTCATGTAGGGACGATAGCAGGCTGCAACGTAGAATTATGCAAATACATTTTTAAGGGACCTTGGATAATTAAATTTTAGAACAATTGCAACAATAGAGGTTTATTACACCTTCATCCAGTTCCGCAACTAAGATGAATAAAAATGGAAGCTGAATAAAGTTGGAACTACGATCTTCGCAGAATCAGTGAAGAAAAATGAATCGTGAAAACGGTCGTTTTTCAGCGTAAACCAAATTACAAAATATTTATCCTCTTACGTAAGTAAACAATCGAAAAAACAGTCAACTTTTGTACGTTTTCTGTAACATAATATTAATTAGTAAACATATTAAACAAGAGGGCGCACGCTTCCTTTTTTTCCTCTAATTTTTACGTCGTTAATATTTCCCGCTTTGCACACTGTCGAGCAATTAACCCGCCAGTACAGCTGTTTCAGCAAAAGAACAATGATTCAGTTTCAACGTTTGTGTTTCGCGAAGAAATTTACGACGTGTCTTCCCGTCTCCAGAAGAAAACCTCCTTGTTCGTCCACTCTCATCTTATTATTACTACCTGCCCAGTCTCTCGAAACTCCCGCATGCACGCACAATCGCAGGATGGCCACCTTCATTTGCGCCCTCCCTAAATAGATTTTAATTTTTTAAAGGTCACGCATTCAACAGCCACAGTCCCAACTTCCGCAAAACTTCTCGCAAAAACACTCAGCCCGATCGCATAACGGAAAAAATTACCCCGCTCTCTAATTACCCCAAAATAATGCAACGTCAAAGATTACTCTTTTTAGTAATTCCCATCACGGAATCAAAAACAACTACTCGAACATAAGAGCAGGTAGAGGTAGGCACTAATAAACGAAACGGGGAATCATCTGGTCCTACTTGTTATTCATGGCCATGCCTCAGAAGCCACTCCCTCGCTGAACCCCTGAGCTGTGCACGGGCCCCGGCTAAATGCACTAAATCGCGAATCTTCACTCGGGGAGCAAAATGTTTTCTCCTGCAATTTGAATCCGGGGCTCGGTTATAAATAATGCACTGGTCGCGAGAACTTCACACGCGGATTGCGATTCGGATGCCGGATGCGAAGGAGGTGATGTACGTGGTGCATTTCTTGTAATCAGGGAAATAATGAAAGCAGCTTCGTTTTCCTGCGATATATCGCGAAGAAGAAGATGCAGCGATTTCCCCGCCTAATTTAAAGGCTTGGAAGAGTGTTTGGAGATCTTTTTCTACGAGAACTTGTGAGAAATCTTAGAAACAACCTCAGGGAATTCATTCGATTCTACTTAGCGCTCCAACTGGTTTTGAGGAGACACCTCGTTCATCAAGACCTGGAAAGTTTTGCTCATAACTATATATATCGTCATCGAGACCTGACAAAGTTTGCTGATAACGAGATACCTCGCCATCAAGACCTGATTATATAGCCCGTTGTGTTTTGTTTTGCTCCAGTGCGACGTTAATTAAAATATCTACCTACCTCCACGTGATATCTCGTATTCAACACCTAACAAATTTTACTAATGATGAAATATCTCGTAATTCAGATAAAGTTTCCTTTTTCTACTGTGAGGAAATCAAGATATGGTCAGTTTCATTTTAATGACAGCGGTAATATTTTCTACTATAACAAGGTATCTCGTCCAATAAGATTTGGTCAGTTTCCTTCTAATGATCGTGACAATATTTCCTACCTATAACAAGATATATCGTCCAATAAGATTTGGTCAGTTTCCTTCTAATGATCGTGACAATATTTTCTACCTATAACAAGATATCTCGTCCAATAAGATTTGGTCAGTTTCCTTCTAATGATCGTGACAATATTTTCTACTTTAACAAGATATATTGTCCAATAAGATCTTGTCAGTTTACTTCGAATGATCTTGTCAATATTTCCTACTTTTACAAGATAACTCGTCCAATAAGACCTGGCCCGTTTTACAAATGGAGAGATACCAATCATCACGATAGAGAGTAAAAACCTCTAGCAATCGGAGGGTTGCTAGTTCGAATCCAAACAATGACCGTCGTGTTCAAATGGGGCTGGTCAATGTTAAATCTGTCGTGGCTTCAAATGTCCTCACATTAGCGTGGTGTGGAAGTTTAGAGAGCGGGATATACCAGCTAAGGTGTGACCTCGTCATCTGACTGTGGTTAAAATTACGTGGTGTTATAATCGTATCTTTCACTTCTAGGGTTGATCCAGGACCGTCACCAATAGCCCCATTCTGTTTCTACAGTGCAAAGTTAGTTAAAATACCTACCTATCAACCACCAGGAGGGTTAACGTCGCACTGGAGCAACATAACGTGCTATTGGTGACGATCCTGGATGAATCAAGATTAGAAGGATCCGAGGACAATGCCTCGTAATTTTGAATAGCGGTCAGATGACGAGGTCACACGTGAACCGACACCCTGCTCCCCAAACTTTTACACCACACCAACGTGAGCTCAGAACAAGCAAACTTTAATTATAGAACCTTAGTAAATTGCATTTCCGAACTTTCTCACCGCTATTTTTTCTGTCACAGATAATACAGAGCCTCGAACTTAATGAAATCCAAACAGTTAATGAAACTTTCATGAGACGGGATAAATTTTTCATCGACAGTCATTCTCCCAGAAAGGTTAAAAATATCTCATCCGTCGCTTTTCGCCAGATCAAAAACAGATTTATCTGCTATGATGTATTTTAGAGGAGGGGAAGGGCACAAAAGAGATATCGTATACATTAAGAGAAAATACCGGTTTTAGAGGTCACAATAGGAATTCTATGGCGTTAAACCACATACTTTTTTAACACTTATATAGTATACCTCATTTCTCTTTAACACTCAGCGTCAAGAGATTTCCCAATAGTGTAGTATTGCTTTTACCCCATAGCGCATTTAATTGATGAGCAACCACATCTATTGGCTGAAAGAATCCATGGATTCTCTCAACCTATAGAAAAATTATATTGCTTCTTTCTGTAATTAGAATCATTTTTTAAGAACCTATTGCTTATTTCCTAGTAAGTGAATCCTCTGGAAAAGTTCTGTTGGTAATTTCCTAACAATAGAATCATTTAGTTAGATTTTGTTGGTCATATCCTTATAGTAGTAACGTTTTGAAAGATTCTATCGTTTCTTTCATTAGAATAGAATATTTTGGAAACATTATAACGCTCCTTTCCTTGGGAGTGAATCCTTTGGAAGATTACGATGGTACTTTACTTAGAATACAATAATTTAAAAAGATTTTATAACACCTTTCCTTTGAACAGATCAGTTGGTTGCTTAGATAGAATATAATCCTTTGGAAAAATTCTGTTGGTAATTTCCTTCCTCCAAAAGAAACCTTTAGTTAGATTCTGTTTGTCATTTTCTTATAATGTTATCACTTTGAAAGATTCTATATCATTTCTTTCCTTAGAATAGACACCTTTGGATATATTCTACTGCTCCTTTCCTAGGGAGTGAATCCTTTGGAAGATCCGATGGTCCTTTCCATGGAATACAATCATTTAGAAAGATTTTATAACTCATTTCCTTTGAGCAGATCCGTTGGTCATTTCCATAGAATAGAATCCTTTGGAAAAATTGTATTGGACTTTTATTGATTTATTACCAGTTTTAACAAATAATATTAAAACTAGCTAGAAGTCATACAGGATAGACTGGGGGTTATGATATGGAAATATGTATGGAGAAAGGGTTATTTCAATCTGATGACAAAAGCATTCACGAAGAAAGTGAATAATTAGAATTACATAAATATATACTATTTAATCAATTGTGTTGAAGAACTCCTTTCTTATTAGTTCAGTTTGCTTGAAATTGTTAACAAATGCTTTCATTAGCAAAAGTATTCATTAAAAAGTGAATAATTACAATACAGGCGAATGCCTATTGTCCACAACAATAAAACCCTTCTTATTATTTGTAAAGTATTTTCTTTCTTCCAGATATATCGGTTCAATAAAAGCGTTAGCACTGATCCTGACGCATTCAATTATTCTGGGGGTTGTCTCGACGAGGTATCTCGTCATTTGGCAAAACTAACCAGATCTTGATGGGCTGGAGGCCATAAGGAAAGAACCAGACCAAATATTGATCTCGTCTGCATGAAAAAATGGACAATATCTTACTGACGAGATAACTCGTCAGAACTTGATGTACAAGAAATCTGTGCTCAGATGGCAAAATGTTATAAGTCATTTTTTTTAATTTTTAGTGACAGCAATTTTAAGATTCAAGATTCGCCATGTGGTTCTGGGATTTTTGACTTATAATACATTTTTCCACCTTTGTTTTCTCATAACATGAAAGAGAAAGACTTACGACATTTTACCACCTTCTAAACATTAACAAACCAGACTCCAGAATGGGACTTGCTCAATTTTTTGGGAAAAGGGACATAACATTTTGCCATGTGATCACAGAAATCTCATAGAAACCACTTGGAGGAGGACACCCCCTCCCATAAGTGTAGAAAATAAAACACCCCTCAAATCAAATTCTAGGCCTGTTATAGAAAGGATATCACACCTAAAACTCAGGGGGGTGTTCACACGCATATATCGGTTTTGTAAGTTACAATCTTTCTTGTATGACTTTTTTAACTTTTTATACAAATAAAATCTTTTAAAGGTTTCTTTTCTAAGGAAAGGAGCAATGTAATATATTTCCAAATGATTCTATTATAAGGAAAATAGAGCATTATAATCTTTCCAAAGGTTTAGTATTCCAAACGAAGGAGGAATGGATAGAGATAAAGAGGGCAATAACTCTGCGTGTTTACTCTTCATGTGTAAAAGCAATGCTGCACTGCTTGATATTGCTTTTATTTTATCAGCTTCAAGAACTTTTTGGTGGCAAACCTTTTGGAGGTTTTCTTTTTGCTTGTGGTTGCAATCATTGGCAACCCCATTATTTTTGGCACTATGTTACCTTTACAAAATTTAAACTTAATTTTTTTCTCCATTTTTGCTTCTAGAATTTTCTATTAAGTTGATAGAAATATTATTTGAGGGACGCATCAAACAGGTGAAATACTTTAGAAAGGAAATTTCAGTTTATGGAATATTTCTTCCTAATTTTTTATCAACCTAAATCTTAAAATTATCTTATAAAATTTTTCATTATTTTTCACTAAGCCGAAACTTGTAGTCCGAAGCCAATTTTACTTACACCATTTCATTCTGTTACTGTAAGACTAAAAGGGCGTGTTTTCAAACAGATTTTGCATTAGCGATATTTTTGACCACAAAAAAAAAAAAACCCGCTCCAAAAGAGTTGTCACAGAAACTCTTCAAAGTACCGCTGCACCCTTTCAGCTGGCGCGACACCGACAAAAGCTGTATTTTCCCTGTCAAACGTCTGGATCTCCATAATTTCTACATAAATTAGATAAAAAAATAATATCTCAAACCATGTCTGAAAATAAAAACGAACACTAGCGATTGTGCTTTAAAAGGAACTTAAAAAGTGTCACCATCCCCCAAGAAAACACCTAATGATTGAAAAGTTTTTTCAGTGGGAATGTGGACGTTTTTGACAAAAGACGCTTCTGTCTGTTTGAATGAAATGTAGGCACATCAGAAGAAAGTCTGCTGAATATAAAAGATTCTTCAAATAGCTTAGCAGTGAAGCGTAAGAAACATTTTATTCTTCATTCTTAACTCAAAACGATGCCCGAAAGCTCACATATTACTCACTTCACATTTTGGGAAAAGGCATTTGCAAATATTTATGTAAAATTCGTTATCTTCACATTTTCAGCAACAATACCACTGCCTGAGGACAAGCGGAAAGCTCCTTAGAAGAGGTAAAAATCGGGGAAATTGTGACAGGATATTCGGTTCAATTCACAAAATTAACTACGCTTTTTGTATTGGGTTACATGGATATTTTCGTCTCAGAAACGACTCTTTACAGAATTTTGAGCGTATTGGTGTGAGATTTTATAAACTAACAATTGAATTGCAAAGATTCGTAATTTCGTCATTACAGAGCAATATTTCTTAAATACATCAAGGTCATAGCGTTGTTCAGCTGTGGATGAGTTTGTAAATAATGTTCACTACACTGGAGATAAGTCAAGATAGTTGAAAATTAGGATACATTGATATAGTTGAAAAACCAATATCAAGTATTATTAAACACCGAGTACTTTTTATCTTGGGTACTGTTTGTCTGAATTTTAGATAAACTAAAGATAGTAAAATTTATCCATACGCGCAAAAGATTTATATTTTGCGCACCCTTCGTTGTAAAATGTATCGATGTCTTTGTGGTACAGATTCTCTTAAGTAGGTAGTTAATTACCGTCCCACTGAAGCATCACAACAGGCTATTGGCAACTGTCTGGGACCAATTCAAAAGGGAAAGATCCAAGGTCAACGCCCCATAATTTGAATCACGTTTAGATGACGAGGTTAACACCTTAAGCAGGAATATTACTCTCCAAAATTCCACATCACGCCAACTAGGATATTTGATACCGCGACGGATTGAACAAGCACTAGCACCCATGTAGACGACGGTATTTTTTATTGAATCGATCTTCAAACTTGCAACTTTCTGGTTGCTAATACGTTACTCTTTGAACTGGGCTACCGCGAATTTCCTGAGTGATCTGGATTTGACCGCTGTACGATTTAAACAACATTGTCTTTAGGACCTGCTCTTCGTGAACATTCGTGAATTTTAACATTCAGATAGTCGTGGAATATCAGTAGACTGATCATTGCTATTGAAAGAGCTATAAAGTGTATTTAATGACGATTAGTAGTCACGTGACTGCTCTGACTGTACTTGCAGCAAAAATTGACTTCGTTGGCCGATTTGGTATCTTATCCCCTCATTTGGTGATATAGCTCTTCTGTCAGGGTATATGTGAAAACGCCTTTCTATAGAGTGTCAACAAGAGTAGCAAAATCATCATTCCACTATATCAGATGATCAATGGACCAATGAGATGATGAATGACTAGATGGGCGTCTCTTAACGTGGCTTGAACCAATCAGATGATGAATGTTAGGTTCCACCCATTAGACGAAACTTGTCTATGGATGACGTATCTTAGTAAACAGATCACGGGCACATAAAAAGGTTACCATTGTTCACTCTACTTTTATATATACCTCCTTTTCGGTTATACTAGGACCATGGTGATATTAGTACTAATATTACACAACTTTTAATAGAAGTAAAATAGGTTTTAGGATATCGCGTATTCCCTGAATTCATTTGAGCCGATTTTCTTGAAAAAATGTGCCATTTCTCTTTCACTTATCTACACTAATGACAGACAGCAGATCTCTGCCTTCAAGGATGTGATATATTGAAACAGACGTGTGTCTCTTTCAACAGGGCTGGATTGTACATTGCAGTGCCAGAAAAACTGGTGCCACAACCTAATACCTGGCAGGCCTTCTAAGGGAGCATAGAACTGCAGAAATAAGGGCGTGGACTCTACGAAGTATCTTGAAGGAACACCAAACTTCCAAAAGAGGGGTTCTCAATTCTGTTGCATGACATCCTAGATGTGTTCGATAACATTGAGATCTTGTAAATTAGATGGTCTTAAACTCAAGTGAGTTTTCCTCAAACAAAAATTTGACGTGTTTAAACTTGTAAGGAGTGTGCGCTCTGTTGTTAAAAGGGCCTATACCCATCACAGAGAGCGCAGGACATGAACTGGCATGACTCATCAAAACGGATGTACATACACTACCCTACAATAATGGACCAGACAGCAAGATATGATGGTATAAGGGATAGAATAAACGATTTAATAAGGGGAGGGAGTGGTCCCCACGTGCTTCAATTATACTAGCAACCCTTTTGGACTTACTTTCAACAAAGTTTTGATACTTAGCTATGGGTATTTGTGTCCCTTCCTGCTACAAGAATGTTTCCAGCTCGGCTGTACATTTCGGACGTGGTTCCCTGGCCCGTAAGCGTCGCTCTAACTCGTCCCACAGATGTTGTATGGGGTTTAGGTTCTGAGTACGCCAGGGAAGACGTTTTACATCCATATCCCATATCTTAATATCCCTGCTTGACAGAGGCTGCAACATGACATAGAGCGTTGTAGTCCTGGAAGTAACATTCGTCCATTTCACAAAGTAGCATTCGTCCATTTCACAAAGTAACATTCGTCCATTTCACAAAGTAACATTCGTCCATTTCACAAAGTAACATTCGTCCATTTCACAAAGTAACATTCGTCCATTTCACAAAATTTCTAGAGCGTAGGAAGAACCTGATTGTCCAAAATGTTCATGTAGGAGTCGGCGTTCAATTTAACAGGAACAGCATGCAAAGGTCCCACGCCATACCACGAAAAACACCCCCAAACAGGTATGCAAGTTTTATTCAAATCCGCTGGCTTCCGGTCCGTCATTGTAGAGTAGTGTATAGCGTTCACCTGTCAGAGATGTTGTTAGAAGTATCAAGGGTTCGATTGAATTCAACCAACGCTGGTTACATTAACTCAGTCTTTTTACATCGACATTACAGTTGAAAGTTACACGTTTTTCCAGAATTCTTGTTGTCGTGGAAGCTCCAAGAGCTCCAACTGTTAAACCACGTTGAAAATCGCTT
Source organism: Metellina segmentata (assembly GCA_947359465.1). Taxonomy (NCBI): domain Eukaryota; kingdom Metazoa; phylum Arthropoda; class Arachnida; order Araneae; family Tetragnathidae; genus Metellina; species Metellina segmentata. The sequence continues at coordinate 23,541,194 of OX375872.1, forward strand.
AAATCGTGAAGATGTTCCACTCTCAAGGTGGAAAGGGCTCTAGACACTTCCACAGATGGCTATCGCTTTTCGTATGCACTAGCAGTCGCAATCAATGACGTGCACAGGTGGAGTTGCAATGTATTTTTCACAGGCTTGTCTGTACCAGTTTGTCAGGCACTTCAATGCATGTTTTTGGTTGTCGTGCAGCTGTTAAATCTTCATAACTTGCCATTCTTTCTGCGGAAATAAATTTAGATGCTTTGACAGATGTCTAACACTTCACGTATGCACTAACATACACAATCAATTACGTGCATAGGTTGAGTTGGTATGTATTTAACATCTGATCGGTTGTACCAGTTTTGCTGGGACTTCAGTGTATGCCACCTGTCCAGATATAGCATGGAGGCAAAAGTACAAGTCAGATTGTCTGGCTCAAAGTCCGGATCTTAATCTGATCGAACACCTTTGAGACGAGCTAGAAATGAAGAAACCTCTAAGATTTCTCTACACACCATGTTTTATTTCAAGAATTCCAACCTGTCCGTGTGCCATCCCGGAAATTGTCGGGAACCAATCGTAGAAAAGTCTAAGGTAGTCAATGCGTTCATTGAAGGTCTCGCAATGCTTTCGTGAAATGAAATTGCAATAGCGATTTATCCTTTCAGAGTAGGTTTCCAAATACGTTCGAGAATATAATATACAATATTAATTGAAATACAATAAAAAAGACTCAAGAAAAGTACAATATGTCAAAATATTGCTCCATTCATCATTTTTCTTGTTTGGCACTTGACAGAAAAGAAATATATTTGAGAGAAATGATGGGTTTTCGACGGAATTCCAAACCTGATACCAACGATAAATGATCGGAGAAGTCGGCTATAAAACGCATTAGACATGTCCTATTCCCTGATATTAAGGAACAAGGAAATCAAATAGGCTTTATTCAACACTTAACCCTCCTGGTGGTTGTCTCCGAGAGACATTTTGTCATTATCGAAACTGATCAGACCTTGAAGGACAAAATATATCGTCCTATAGAACAAAATTGACCAGACCTTGAAGGACAAAATATATCATCCTTTAGAACTAAATTGGCTAGACCTTGATCTTGTCATCCTAAAAAAATCGACACTATTATATTGTAAAATTTGGAAGCAGACTGAAACAAATTTTAATTTATTTCAGCATTTTAATTCGAAGTCGAAACCATTTGAAACCCTAATAATTTAACCCACCTGGTGGTTTTCTCCATGTGGTATCTCGTTATTAGCGAACTGACCAGATCCCGTTATATATATATATATATATATATATATATATATATATATATATATATATATATATATATATATATATATATATATTTTACATTTAAGTGCAAAAGGATTTGTTTAAATATGTATTCGAATCCAAGATTTCTTCATAATAATTTCTAATGCTTATTTTATAACTACTTTTGGTAAAATACATTAAGTGGCAAAAAAGTCATTTTTGAGGAATCTGCTTTTAAAGGGCATATAAAAGTCTCCAGATCTGAATGTTTCAATCTTATTCGAAACTTTGAAAATACTTTCCGAGCAAAGGAAAAAATGTATAATTTTAAAGCTTTAAAATTACTTAAATAAAAGCATAAATAAGAAAATTCTTTTTTAACGTTTCTTTTCATCGAGTTTGCCAATAAAGAGAGGTATACTGAATATAATGAACCCTGAAAAACAGTATCGTTTTCAATTGTAGTAAAAATTCTCATTAAATTTCTAATTTAACAGATTCAAATAAAATTAGCAATTAATCTTCCACTATATGCATAGACATTTTCAATTAGATTTAAATTAGAATTCATTGATCATTTCCTTTTTTCTATTGCACGCTTTTGTTTATCAATGTCTCTTCAAAGTCATGAATGAAAACGTCCGGGATGAAAACGTTATTCATTACACCACTGACACCTAGAATTTTTCTCATGTATTTTCATGTTGTCGATAGAGAAAAATGAAAACATCCAAAGAGAAACTGCCCTCATCCATTTCATTCTATTTCATCATCTAATGGTCAGTAATTGATCACCTGAAAAAAAAGTAAAAGTACAATTCATGAAGAGTAAAGACAGAAAAGAATGAAGTTACCGAGGAGAAATATGTTTCCGGATTTGACTTCTCAAGGAAATTACTTTTGAAACTGCTTGAAACGGACTTTTTTTGCAGCATGTAATGGAATTTCATTCTTGGAATTATTAAAAATGATCTGCTCTATGAATCCTTGAGAAGTTATCTGTAGTAATGTATTAAATCAAAATAGTCATTTCTCTTGAGGATGTTATTAATTAATAAGGACCATGTATCGCGGAAATAATCTTTCTCGTTGTCTTTTTGACATTTAACCCTCCTAGTAATTGCCGGTCAACACTTCTAGCTGGCGAGGTACCTCGTCTTTTGCAAATCTGATTCAATTTTGATGGACGAGGTACCTCGTTATTAGAAGAAAACTGACCAGATATTGATTTAGTCCTCATTAAAAATCGACACTGTCTTGTCGACGAGGTATCTCTTCATTAGCAAAATTGATCAGATCTTGATGGACGAGATATCGCGTTGAAGCCACTTGGAGGATAAAGGATTTTGGGTAACGTTAGAATGCAATCATATCTAAAATAAGATAGAAACAATGATTTGTGAAGAACTAAATTTTACTGTACAAAACACGTCTATATTTATCTGTTATTCTGAATACTATACTGTTTGATTTTTGTTAGTTTCTAACTATATACTATCTAATTAGTCGTCATGCAGTAAACAATGACTGTACAGCTGTAAGACAACCCAAATTATACACCAAAGTGACATCAAAACAGATACAGAAGAGCCTATGAAAAATTCATGGCAACGTCATCTATTCCGTCATTGATTGCGTCCGACAGTGCACATGTTAAACGATTAGTTATTGGTATACAATTTTAAATATTTACCTTTTAAGAGTAAGGGCTTTAATAGCTGTTAACACCCGAGTCCAGAGATAATACTACTTTTGAAAAAATAGTTTGTACAAATATTTTATTGTTCTCCCCAAACTGAAATAAATGTTTGAAATAAATTTAAAAGTTTATTTTAGTTATCATGACATTCTAGTCAAGAAGACAGTATATTCAAGTTTGGACTTTTAGAGTTTACCACTGCTGATCCTCCCAAATAGTTTTCGACTAAATATCTCGTACATTAAAATCTGAGCAATTTTGCTAATGACGGAATATATCGTTATCAACAATGCCGATTGAATTCCGAATAATGAAGGCCTCGCTGTTTTTTATGGTGGCTTGACCAAGACCAGTTCTTTTTTATTTTTGACGGGATATCTCGTGCATCAAATTATGACTAATTTTACTAATGACGATATATCTCGTCATCAAGGTATTGCCAACTATTTATGATAACGAGACGAAATCAAGGCATGGTCAGTTTTTTTCTAATGATGAGGTATCTCGTCCATCAAGATGCGGCCAGTTTTGCTAAAAACGAGATACATCGTCGAGACAACCATTAAGCGAGTTAAAATGTTTCATATGAAAGTATCTGCTGCCTCAAAACGGGGCTTGAAAACAGTAGGAATCAATAGTTTGAGTGATGATTATGTCATTTTGTGTTGTCAAGTATCTTATACATATATTATATGCCCCATTTTAAAAATCCGTCAGCTCTCTAATTTGGAGGTACTGTCTTTTTGATTATCTAAGCAGTATTAAAGAGGAGTGCTAAATGCAGTTTTAAAGAACTTTCATTGGACTTCTTCCCAACAGAAGCTATAGAAAGTACCTTAATCACTAAAATTATCTCTATTTAATTAATAGTATTTCAATGACCATTTAACGGGACAAAGAGAGATTACCTACATTTGAAAGTCTTGGAAGCATAATGAAGAATCAAGGAAGTGCAATTTAATCTAATTGCACGTCTTGAAAGAATCATGTTCGTCATTTGAGTTAAGCTACTGACACACCCTCGTGGGTTAACTTAATTTATTCCAATGTTTATTCATATTTCAATTTCTATTTTTGTCTTAATCCACTGAGTGATTCACACTCATCATTCCACTTTGAAACCTGCAGTCTTTCTTGTATGACTTTTAAGTACTTTTGAATTTCGACCAACTCCATTTTCCAAAGGATTCTAAGTACCAGCAGTATCGTTGCAAAGGAAAGAATCAATAAAATTTCCCCCAAGAATTCTATTCTTAGAAAAATACCAATATCATTTCTCCAAAAGATTATTTTCTTATTAAAGGAGCAACAAAATCGTTACAAAGGATTCTATTTTAAGGAAAAGAACAATAGAATTTTTATAAAGTATTCTATTCCAAGGAAAGGAGCTGTGAAATCTTTCCAGATGATTTTTTTTCTAAAGAAAGGAGCAATGTGTTATCTTTCCTAAGGATCCTATTCTAAAGAAAGGAGCAATGTAATCTTTTAAAAGGATTCTATTTAAAAAAAGAGGCACTTGAATCTATCCAAAGCAATCTGTTCTAAGGAAATGAGTAATGGAATCTTTCCTAAAGATGCTGTTCTAAGGAAAGGAATAACGTAATATTTCCAAATGATTATATTTTAAGGAAATGAGACCAGCAGAATCATTCAAAAGATGATTTTAATGTTAGGAGCACTAAAATCCTTCCAAATTATTATACTATAAGGAAATAACCTAAAGAATCATTCAAAATGATTATGTTGTAAGGAAAGTACCAATAGTATATCTTGAACGGTGAGAAGAATATATGGATTTTCTTTAAACCAATAACACACACACAGTGGGGGGTTTAGTCATTTAGCATATTGTGTTGTAAAATCTATAATACACTGATTTGAAATCTAGTGACGCCTCTAGAGTTAAAACAGTCAAAGTGTCAAAAACATTTTATTTCTGTTCTTCGTAATTTTTGACTTCAGTTCTTATACTTACTGTTTCTTACTTGTTTAGCGTACACTAACTAAATATTTGCAAAACTTTTACTCTGATTCAGTTGAGTTTCTGATGATGAAAGATGCTGATATCATCATCATAAAACAGTCAACAATATCTTGATAACGAGATATCTCGTTACCATCAACATTGGTCAGATCTTGGTGGGCGAGATTTCTCATCGAAACCACTCGGAGAGTTAAAATATATAACTGAAAAAGTTTGTTACAAAAATACCAGAATGCATTCCCATATAAAAGCGTTTATGTGAATCTTGTCAACTACGACAACTCTATTTTATTTTAAAACATCGAAATTACTCTTTTGTGTAATAGCTACTTTTCGAAATAGGAACTAAAAATACATTTAACTTTTATTAAGTTTAGAGTTTTATTGCTTCTATGGCTTCTATCCAACACGAAACCATTGCCTCTTCTCCGTTTTGTTTATCTCAGTTAAAGCTAAAAGTTGTCGTCGTTCATTCCAGTATTAATCCAGCACTAAATTTCTCCTTAGGGGAAAGCTATATTTCACATAGTTTATTACCGGACTTAGAAACAAAGGATGTTCTACCAGAGAACGGAAAACAGTAAAAAAAGAGAATTTTCTTAAGATAACTATTTAATCAGACAACACGCACTATTGTGTGTACATACAGAAGTGAGAATTCGTTATCCTTTGAAGAGTTCATCCTAATAATTCTACATTATATACGTATGTAAAAGGTGGAGTTACTTATATGATTATATATGAAGTACATCCTGTGTGCGGCACTATTTGATGTATTTATGTACTAAGTGAGGTATATATATGCTTGTAAGTATTATTTGACTTACTTATGTAAAATTTGCAGTATTATATGACGTACTTAAGTACTATGTGAAGTATTTTTAGAAGTACTTAGGTTCAACATAAAGCACTCATGAACAATCCAATGTGAAATATTCATATACGATACTATATAGCGTACTCATGAACAATACTATGTGACGTACTCATGTATAATACTATGTGAAGTATTCATGTACTCTTTGATTTACTTATGTACTATGTAAAATATTTCTGAACTAAGTTGAGGTGTCTATGTGATATGGAAATATTATTTGACATACTTATGTACTATGTGCAATGCTATTTGATGCACTTACGAAAGTATTATTTGAAGTACTTAAGTTCAACATGAAGTGCTCATGTACAATACTATGTGAATTATTTAGATACCGTGGGAAGTATTTATACACTACTTGAAGTACTTATATACTTTGTGAAGTGTTTATGAACTATGTGAAGTGCTTACGAAATATGTGTGAGGTGCCCCTTTGTGCTATGGAAGTATTATTTGATCTACTTATGTATTATGTGCAGTATTATTTGACGTAATTACGTACTGTGTGCAGGTAGTTGAATTGACGTCACATTGGAGTTACATAATGAGCTATGTACGACGTTCTGGGATCAAGTTAAGTGAAGCACGTATGCATTATGTGAAGTAGTTGTGCATTATGTGAATCATGTATGATTATGTGAATCATGTATGATTATGTGAATCATGTATGATTATGTGAATCATGTATGCATTGTGTGAAGTAGTTATGTATTATGTAATGCACTTATGTACATATTTTGTAAAGTATTATTTGAAGTACTTAAGTTCAACTTGGAATGTTCAAGTACAATACTATAACAAGTAATCATGTACTATGTGAAGTACTTATGTACTGTATAAAGTATCATTTGATATACATAAGTTAAATGTGAAGTACTCATGCACTTCAAATTTAACTTTTATGAGAAATATTATTTGGCGTACTTGAAATACCATGCGTGTGAAGTATTATTTGTGTGACGTACTTATTTTTTATGTTAAGTATTAGCTGAGGTACTTAAGTTTGATGTAAGGAAATAAAGTTGTATTTATTTTTGATACACTAAAATCTAAAATAAAATATTCGTAAAAAATGAAAAATTTATTGATAATTTTAGTCGTGTACAACAATATTATAATACATCATTAAATACAGAAGAATGTTGATGTCTTTGAATGGCCGATCCTTGGTCAGAAATTTCTGTAACATTGAAAAACTGCGCTCAATAGAGACTGATGTTGCCTGACATTGTTGCCGTGGAAAATACTGACTTGGGGGAAAATCATTTCGGGAAAGTGCAGCAAAAACCTTCAAAAGAGTGCCAACCAATGTGTAAAAGTATTTCTTGACATTTATTTCACTCCGTCTCTGTTAGGACGAACAACTTCTTTCCATGAACTTCTTGTTTGATCCGCAGTACTTCGACGTTCGCAAGATCATACACATGTGATCGAAGGGTTGATTCAGAGGGTAAAAAATGAAATAGTAATTTCATATTAATTAATTTTAAGCTTAATTTTAAAAAGTTGCGGGAGGTTGCATTTATGCAGAAAGTTGAATTTATTTTGCGGTTATAACTCACTTACAATACACCCCATGTAGGAGGATTTTAGGTTTTAGTATTCTACATGCAGCGTAGAACGTGTGAAAAAAAACTTGCCCTACTCACGACACACAGAGAGTTGCTGCAGCTCTCACGGTCTTACGCAATTGACCATCTATTAACTAATGACAGCATCTATCCAATCCAGTTGCCGTTGAATTCTACAAAGGGAATATTCAGGTGAAATTAACTACCACGGCAAATATTAACTTGTAATATATATGTAAGGTAAGGTACTTTTAATTAAAGGGGTCAGACACCTAAAAATTCGAAAAAAATCATTTTTGAGACTTTTACTGTTTATAGAAACTTCAATTGTCCTTTTTACAACGATACCTTATTTGTAGAAATCCGTTAATTGGAAGTATTTTTTAAAGTAGATGCACTATTACCGCGACTTACGTCCTTACGAAGTTTAAAGTCTTATTTTTCAGAACATACTTTTTCATGTTTGGGGTCTTATTACTCAAAAACTACTTGAGATACATTCTAGAAACTTTATATGATTGTTTATGAAGTACGCTTAAACACTTTAACACAAGGAATAAGATATAAAATGCATGCTTTAAAAAATATATTTTATCTAAAATATTTCAATTTTTTTGGTAATTTTTGAAAACTTTTATAATTTTGTGAATTAAAAAAAAATTAAAAGCCCGGGGTAAAGTCTTTAAAAGTATTCAAATATTACACTGTAAAAATTTCAGATTGATACAGTAATTTATAAATAAATGAGAAACCCCAAAAGTTCGTGAATTTAACATGGCTGCCTATCGAGGTGCCGGACTTCCTTAACGTCGTACTAGAGCAACACAACGAACTTGTAATAGAATAGTATCCATAGCGCATATGAAATATAAAAGTAGAGTTATCAATGGAAACCTTTTTATGTGCCCAGGATCATGTGACCAAAACTATTAGTCACCCATCCCTTAGACTACTTTCGTCTCATGGGTGGAACCTAACATTCACCATCTGATTCGTCCGCGGGATGAGAGATTCAACTAGTTACCACCGTTCCAGCCTTACCCTTTCGGTGTACGAGATGAGAGATTCAACTAGTTACCACCGTTCCAGCCCAATACATTCGGTGTTTCGTCATGTAATTTTGAACCACTGTCAGATGACGAGGCAACACCTGAACTGTCACCCCACTCTCCAAACTTCCACGCGAACCCAACATCATACACTTACAAACATCCTTGCCCTGACCCGGATTCGAACCAGGAACCTTACGATCCAGAGGCTAATACCTTAACCACCACGGTATGAGAGATCACGCGCATCCATCAATTCATCATCTGAGTGGTCCATTGATTACTCAACTGATAGTAGTAGACTGTTCATTTCAGTACTTTTGTCGCAACTCTATAGAAATGCGCATTCACACACATAACCTGTCAGAAGATGCTATATCGCCAAACGGAGCGTTGAGATGCCAAATCGGCCGACCAAGTCGAATATCCACAGAACAATCACGTGACTGCTAGTTGACATGTTGGCCACACTTTTTGAAGCTCTTCTCAATAGCAATGCTCAGTCTACTTATATTCCACGTCTATGGTTGCACTATCTGTCAGAAGAAGAACTTGCCTATGTGCTTAAAGCTAAATTTCAAATCTAGGTTTACTCCCCCACAAAAAATGCTTCGTCCCTTAACACCCTGAAAAATACCAGCTCTGCTTAAGCGTATGCCGCATTGCAACGACTAGAGACTATAAAATATAAGCCCCACCGGATCGATACTGTTTTAGTCTTCGGAATTCTGATATTTTGATAAAAAAATAACATTATATCTCAACACAAAAAAACTGAAAATATACCGGTCACACGTCTATTGTTCGCTTTTAACGTATTCCTTTCACTTTCAGTTTAGCATTCTCTCTCCCCTCGGGCTTTGGACCTACAAATCCTTCCCGATGGATACTAAAAATCGTGGCTAAGAAAGAAGCTCTTTTAAGACTTTACGATCCTTGTGGAGAACGGCTGGAAATATATTTGGGCGTTAATGCTGGTCTCACACTTTTATTCTTTGTTTTCAATTACCCAAACTGAAATATATGTTGTACAGTCAACAACTTTGAAAGTTGCTTAGAATACAGAGAAGCATTAATCCTCCAAGTGGTTTCGAAGAGTTATCTCGTCCATCAAGATCTGAACAGTTTTGGATGACGAGATATATCGTACATTAGGATATTGGCGATTTTTTGATGATGAATTGATAAAGATCTGGTCTGCTTTTTCTAAAGACGATACATCTCGTCCATCCAAATGTGGTAAGTTTTCTTTAATGGCAAGATACCTTGTCGAAATAACCACTAGGAAGGTCAATGACGATACTATCACCTCAAAGTGGTAGTGCTTTTCTAAGTTTGTAAGGCATTTGATCCTTGTGAAGGACGGCTGGAAGTATATTTGAGTGTTAATACTCTCTGGGCTCACACTTATATTATTTGTTTTTAATGATAGAAACTGAAATATATGTTGAACAGTCAGCAATTATATCGGCTTGAAGCTTTGAAAGTTTCTTCGAATACAGATTAGCCTTAATTATGACGTTATCACTTCAAAGTAGTTATGCAGTTTTACGTCAAGTTGATACAGATTATTTACTAGTTATTTCTTATACTTGAGCACTTATTTTTGTGAGCAAGGGATAAATTACCAATGAGAATGTGTGAAGTGGAATAGAAGTCAACTCTTTCTTTGTACTGTACTTTTAAACAATAGCAGCTGATTAAGCGTTATAAGGCTTTTGATCCTTGTAGACAATAGCTGAAATTAAATTTAGGTGTAAACGAGGTCTGAGATCGCACTTTAAGATAAGTGTTTTAGGCCAGACCCAGTTTTAGGAACCTGTTGTATAAAAAGATACGGATAACTACATAATTGAAAGATAGTAGATTATACATCCTGTGTCAGTAAGCTGATTCATTCAATTAAACCTCCTGGTGGTTGTCTAGTCGAGGCATCTCGTCACTAGCAAAACTGACCAGATCTTGATGGACGAGAAAAGAAAACTGACAAGATCTTAATCTCGTCATCATAAAAAAAAATTGATAACATCTTGATGACAAGATATGTCGTCATTAGCAAAATTGGACCGATATCAATGAACGAGATATCTCGTCGAAACCATTTGGAGGGTTAAAGTGATAAAATATTCTGTCTATGCAAGAAATAAACTAATTTCCATTCTCATCACAATTTCATACCTACGGCCTTAATCATTAATCTTTCATTGCTTCCACATATTATTAACTGGCTTTTTCAATAGGTAAGGGAGGGCGAATCGAAGCATAATCCACTAAAATTCGAAAGAAACGGAAAGCGGGAAGAACATTTAAAAGGGTACAGCATCGTTTGAAAACTCATTATGCTTTTAAAGAACCCACTTCGGGAGTAGATCAATGTATGAACTGGAGGAATGGAAAGATCAATTACGCTAAATCTACCGGATAAAATAGCTGAGTTAATGTACCGAGACATGATCTACTAAGTCTCAAATAAAAAGATTAAAACACTGAGGGAATTATCAAGAACGTACATCATATAATTGCGATATTGATTTCTGAACTCCTGTGCAACATGGTTTTAGATTTGACGAGATATAAAGTTGAGTTGGTTAATTTATATCGAAGAATTGATACTAATAATATATATATTCTAAATATGTCTGTCCCTGGTTTCAATCCGGGTCAGTGCGTGGATGTTTGTAAGCGTATGGTGTAGAGGTGGCTGATGCACCTTAAATCTGATGTGGGCGAAAGTCCTCACGTTGGATTGGTGCGGAAGTTTGGAGAGTGGGGTGCCAGGCTCAGGCGTGAGTTGCCTCGTCATCTGACCGTGGTTCAAAATTACGTGGTGTTGTCCTCGGATCTTTTACTAATGGGACTGATCCTGAACCGTCGTCAATAGCCCGAGTGTTGCTCTAGTACGACATTAATTAAAAATTACCAATTACCAATCTAAATACATCTGTGACTAATAAATAACATCCATTTCGGAGATTGAGGTCTAGGGATTTTCCCCCCTTCAAGTGGTTTCGACGAGATATCTCGTTCATCAAGGTTTTGCTAATCACTAGATATCTCGTCAACAAGATATTGTCGATTCTTTATGATGATAAAATAACTCGTCATAAAGATATAGACGATTTTTTTATGATGAAAAAATAACACGTCTTAAAGATGCTACCGATTTTTTATGACAAGATCAAGTTCTTGGTCAAATTCATCTAATGACGAGATTAATTCTCACAATTCACCTCACGTATCACAGTAAGGGAATTAAAAAATCCTTCTGAATAAGCTCAACACACTAGTAAGTTCACGGAGGCAAATGTTAAAAACCGTATTCAGAATACAGGCCCAGTTGCAACATGCACAGATATTGAGTTGCATTCAATGAGGATAAGAGTCATTCCTATTTTATCCTCGAAAAGTTCCTTTACATGCATACTGAGGCATCGTTTTAAATACGTTCAACATATGAGTAAGTTGATGGGGACAAAAGTTACGAAACAGAGACAGTAAGAACCAACTCAGAATAGGCCAGGTGCCTACAGAAATATAATTCTCATGCACAGACATTGCGGTGCATTCAATGCCGGTAAGAACCATTTCTATTTTATTCTAACAAAGCATCTTTACGCATACAGTAAAGCAACACCCTTAGACAATAAGCTCACATGAGTAATTTCACTCTCTCAAGGGTTAAAAGAAACCCTATACAGAGTACAGAGCAAGTCTCAACATAAATATATTTATCTTACACAGACATAACGTTACATTCAATGGAGAACCATTTCTATTTTATTCTAACAAAGCATCTTTACGCATACAGTAAGGGAACACCCTTCGACAATAAGCTCACATGAGTAATTTCACTCTCTCAAGGGTTAAAAGAAACCCTATACAGAGTACAGAGCAAGTCTCAACATAAATATATTTATCTTACACAGACATTACGTTACATTCAATGGAGAACCATTTCTATTTTATTCTAACAAAGCATCTTTACGCATACAGTAAGGCAACACCCTTCGACAATAAGCTCACATGAGTAATTTCACTCTCTCAAGGGTTAAAAGAAACCCTATACAGAGTACAGAGCAAGTCTCAACATAAATATATTTATCTTACACAGACATTACGTTACATTCAATGGAGAACCATTTCTATTTTATTCTAACAAAGCATCTTTACGCATACAGTAAGGGAACACCCTTCGACAATAAGCTCACAACACATGAGTAAGTTCACTCTCTCAAAGGTTAAAAAAACCCTATACAGAGTACAGAGCAAGCCTCAACATAAATATAGTTATCTTACACAGACATTACGTTACATTCAATGGAGAACCATTTCTATTTTATTCTAACAAAGCATCTTTACGCATACAGTAAGGGAACACCCTTCAACAATAAGCTCACAACACATGAGTAATTTCACTCTCTCAAGGGTTAAAAAAACCCTATACAGAGTACAGAGCAAGTCTCAACATAAATATATTTATCTTACACAGAAATTACGTTACATTCAATGGAGAACCATTTCTATTTTATTCTAACAAAGCATCTTTACGCATACAGTAAGGGAACACCCTTCGACAATAAGCTCACAACACATGAGTAAGTTCACTCTCTCAAAGGTTAAAAAAAACAATACAAAGTACAGAGCAAGTCTCAACATAAATATATTTATCTTACACAGACATTACGTTACATTCAATGGAGAACCATTTCTATTTTATTCTAACAAAACATCTTTACGCATACAGTAAGGGAACACCCTTCGACAATAAGCTCACAACACATGAGTAATTTCACTCTCTCAAGGGTTAAAAAAACCCTATACAGAGTACAGAGCAAGTCTTAACATAAATATATTTATCTTACACAGACATAACGTTACATTCAATGGAGAACCATTTCTATTTTATTCTCACAAAACACCTTTCCTAGCACGGTAAGAGACAGAGACATCTTTTTGAATAAGCTCAACACATGACTAAGTTCACGCGGGCAAAGGTTAAAAAACAAATTTACTGACAAAAAGTGGCATCATTACAAGGAATGCAGACCCCGTAGCAGCAGAAACGTATTTCTCTTACACAGAAATCGCGTCGCATTCAATGCCGATTTCCATACTGTGCTCCATCAAAGACGCATAGTCTTTCTTACGATGATTCCAACATCCTTTCTCGTATGCATAAAATCTAAACCCTTAACCAAGATACTTTTTCTTCTTTTCTTCAAAACTGAATGCACTCCCTAGCCCCAGAGCTAAGTAAGTAGAATAAAATAAATCGCGTTACGTCTTTTCACGACCCAAGCCTTTTTCCCGCACACATTTCCGTGAATTTTTCTGACTCTACAGACTCAGTCTTTATGATGGGTTATAAAAATGTTTCTTGCTGTCTCCAAATGCACTGGCGTTTCTGGCAAAAAATATTTATGGAATTCTTGTTTGGTCGAAGTAATACATTAAGGAGACGACAAATCCATCTACGCTATAGAAATATCTATTCCTGATTTTTTTTGCTTCCTTCTGTCGGTGCCATACATTCCGACACTATTATTCGTCTGTAATTCACGGTGTCCCTTTACCAAATATTTCGATTTTTTCCCTCGGCAAACATCTATCGGTAAATACGTTTAGCGTTTTCTTCCAAAGTTTGGGGCGCGATCGGGATTTAAAACACGCAAGTTTGAAAAATTAGGCGTAACCGGTGACACAATTTTTGAGAGAATGTTCAGATGCTTAATGCTTGGCAAATATTTACAAGGGTTTAAACGCAGTGTGGATGTTCTGTACTAACCGTGAGGGTGTTTTCGAAAAATTAAAATTTGACTAAGGAACGTAGTTTTAGGATGGGATTACGTGACGCAAACAGCCCGGTCTTTTCTTTTTTGCGCTCTTCTTTGTTCCCTTCGTTTTCGGAATAATTATATTTTCGGGAAGCGATGCTTTTAAACTTTGTCAAGTTTGTTTCAGATAATGCGTCAAAAGCATTTGCGTTTCTTTAGCGAGCAAGTGGATTGATTCAAATATTCTGACCCTCCTGGTGGTTGTCTCGACGAGGTATCTCGCCATTAGCGAAACTGACCAGATCTTGATGCACAAGGTCTCTCCTTGTTATAAGGAGACAGGGATCTTGATCCTTCATCATAAAAAAATCGGTAGCATCTTGATGGCTAGATATTTCGTCATTAGCAGAATTGTTCAGATCCTGAGGGACGAAATGTATCAGTTAAAAATGTGCAACGAAATATACAGCGCTCTTACCTGTGTGGTCTGCAGTTATCTTCAGATTGGTAAATCCGACGATTTAAACTAGGGATGCGACATCGATAGCAAAACATCGATGTTCAAAATTAAAACATCGATGTTGTTAATACATCGACCCAAAAACATCGATATTTTTAAAATTCAGTGTATTTAAACTTTTTTCCCCATTTCTTAAAGTTGGTTTACCAACTATTGATGCGACATCGATAGCAAAACATCGATGTTCAAAATTAAAACATCGATTTTGATAATACATCGTCCCCAAACCATCGATGTTTTTAAAATTTAGTGTATTTAAACGTTTTTCCCCATTTCTTAAAACTGGTTTAGCAACTAGTGATGGACATCGGCTCCAATACATCGATGTTTTTTTCTAAAACATCAATGTTTAGAAAAACATCGACATCGGTGTCGCATCCCTACTTTTCAGACCCTTCATCCTTGGTCACTTTGGTCTAAAAGTATGTTCAATTTGCTGATTATAAAAATTATGCTACTTGGTTATTTTCAAAATTTTTATAACGGCACTTTTTTAATTTAAAATAAAACATCAACAACGTAAAAACATCGACAAGTAGAAACATCGATGTTACCAAAATATCGACCCCAATGTCAAATACATCGAAGTTTTTTAAAAAACATCGATGTTTTGAAAACATCGACATCGATGTCGCATCCCTAATTTAAACCACTGAGGAGTTCACACGCATCATTTAACCTTGCAACCTGTACTTTCCTCCTATGATTCTAAACAGTTTTGAATTTCTCGACAGGTAGAATATTTCCAAATGATTCAAAGGAAGGCATCAATTAATATTTCTAGAGGATTCTAGTGAAATGAAGCAACAATGAGTATTTCCAAAGGATTCTATTACAAGGAAATTAACAATATTATATTTCCAAAAGATTCTATAATAAGGAAATGAGCAATGTAATCTTTCCTTCGATGATTCTAACCAGTTTGACTTTCTCGACAGGTAGAATCTGTCCAAATGATTCAAAGGAAGGCATCAATGAATCTTTCCAGAGGATTCTAATCAAAGGCAAGCAACAATGAGCCTTTCCCCAAAGGATTCTATTACAAGGAAATGTGAACAATATTATCTTTCCAAAAGATTCTATTATAAGGAAAGGAACAGTGTAATCTTTCCCCAAATCATTCCATTCAAAGGAAATGAGCAATAAAATTTTTAGAGAGGATTCCATTCTGAAAAAGTTATCAATAGAAAATTTTCAAATTATTCTATTCCTAGGAAATGAGCAACAGAATCTTTCCAAATATTGTTTTCTAAGGAATGAGCACTATAATCATACCAAAGAATGCTTCTATTTAAGAAAATGACCAATCTAATTTTTCTAAAGGTGTGTTTATTTAGTGCTTACGGATATATATATATCTCGTGGGTAAAACGTCATTACTCTAGTGGGAAATCTCTCTACGCTCAGAGAGTTAAACTTAATAGTCTACACAACAGATAATGTATATATTGTACTTATATTTGAGGTTGAACATTGTTTCAGATCATCCAATAAAGCCGAACACGATTACCGTCATGTTCTGTAGTGAGTAGAGGGAAATGATTAAATTATTCAACATAATGACTTGGCGAATTATTTATTGATAAGTGTTAGATTATATTCTCAGCATTGATACCCATTTTTATTCAGTAGGAAAAATTAGTCCGTCGAAATAAAAATGAATACAGCTCACGTTTCATTTTGAATGGCTTTGATATATTTTTAAACGCAAATGTAGTATTCCCGCATATCTGATTCATTTGATTTCTCATCTGTTCGCAGGTTCAGTAACTTTGCGTATTCAGAAGGTTAGAAGTTTTCTTGTGATAGAGCTGTGATCATCTAATTACCATCTTTAAATTATTGAGTTTATTCGAATCAGCACTCTGAGGGATTCTCACAAAAAAAATGCAAAGTTCCATCTCACACCTGATAAAAAAAATTTGGTATTCAGGTATTTTAATTAACGTCGAACTGGAGCAACACAACGAGCTACTGACTACGGTACAGGACCAATCCCAAAGGAAATGATTCGAGGACCACGCAATTTTGAACCACGGCCAGATAATGAGGAAACGTCTTAGCTGGTACCCCACTCCAAGTTCAAATTGAGCCAAACACTGTAGTGTACAAAGGAGGCTGGTGCATGATAAATATTTCGTGGCCTCAAACGTCTTCACGGTGGCTTGGTGTGGAAATTTAGAGAGTGTGGTGCTAGCTCAGGTTTGACCTTGTCATCTGATCGTGGTTCGAAATTATGTGGTGTTGTCCTAGGATCTTTCCTTTTTGGGCTTGATCCTTATCCGTCACCAATAGTACGTTGTGTTGCTACAAAACTACGTTAGTTAAAAAAATACACATCTGTTTTCTACATTTTATAGGTAGCTAAATTTATGTTGCTTTTGGTATTTTTTTTATTAGCGTCACATATTGGGACAGCGACACAACAGGTTATTGTACGCCGTCCGGGATAAAACTTCAACTGAAAGATCCAACGATAACAACTCGTCATCTGACCGTTGTCCAAAATTACGTGGTGTTGTCCTCGAATCTTTCCCTTAGGAGATTGATCCCGGACCGTCGTCAATACCCCGTTGTGTTGCTCTAGTACTCTTAAATTACTTTACCAAAGATAACAACAGGTAATTTTGAACCACAATCAGATGAACTTCCAAACCACGCCATCATAAGGATATTTGATGCCACGACAGAATCACTTGCATCAGCTTCCTTTATTCAAGATGGTCTTTGGATGCGATCTCGCAACCTTCCATTTGCTAAGCAGTTACCCTCCAATGAATTTGGGTTGCAGGTTTTAAGAGGAAAATTTTAGACGTTTTTGTCGCAATCGGAATGTTGCAAGTTCGAATCCAACCGAAGACAATAGTGTACAAAAGGGGTTTGTGCACGTTAAATATGTCGTGGCCTCGAATGTCCTCGTGTTAATTGTTGCGGAAGTTTGAAGAGAGGGATGCCAGCTCAGGTGTGTGACCTCGTCATCTGCCCGTGGTTGAAAACTACGTGATGTTTACGGATTTTTCCCTCCGTGGGTTGATTAACAACCGTCACCCATAGACCTTCAAGCTGCTCCAGTACAACGTTAATTAAAATAAGATATCAAACGAATTGATGTCGCTTTGGAAATGCAATAGGTTATTCGTGTGTAAAGTAGCATCAAAGCTGAGAGGATGTTACTATAAAGCTCTAAGAATAAGTAGTTTCATCGTCATTTTACGTAACTTTACTAGTTTTATTAATTTGTATAACAGTAATGATAATTTGGTAATATTTTATTTAACGTCGTACTAGAGCAACACAACGGGATATTGACAACGGTCCGGTATCAATCCCTCAAGGGAAAGATCCGAGAATAACAACACGTAATTTTGAACCACGGTCAGATGACGAGGCAACACCTGAACTAGCACCACACTCTCCAAACTTTCACACCAACCCAACGTGAGGGCTTTCTGTGACGGCAGATTTAAGGTGCACCAACCGCCTCTACACCATACGCTTACTAACATCCATGCCCTGATCCGGATAAGAACCAGGAACCTTCCGATGTAGAGGCTAACACCTTAACCACTATACCGGTTGGTCGGCTTACAGTAATGAATACAATGATTAATTTAAAATTTTCGTGATCATTGAAAAATTGCGTATTGAATATATATTCTGTAAATACTCCTAATAACTCTACTGGTGGTATGGCGTCATTAGCAAAACTGACTAGATCTTGATAGACGAGATATCTCGTCTTTGGAATACAACTTACCAGATATTGATTGATGAGATATTTTGTTATTAGAAGAAAACTTACCTGATCTCAATCTCATCGCTATAGCAAAATCACAATCCCTTGATGACGAGACATCTAGTCAGTAGCCAAATTGTTAAAATCTTGATGGACGAGCTATCTCGTCGAAAGCATTTGAAGGCTTAAGTCGACAAAATGTTTGGTTCCTTGAATCATGACATATCGTGGTTCTACTGTATTCCGTAATACTGGAGTTCTTACCTAACAAACTTGATGGCACAAAACGAAAAATAAATTTATTTTAGTCGGAATAAACCGCTAATTTGTGCAAGCTAATCCATCCATTGTTGCTAATCAGTGAACAGTCAAAAGCTGGATTAGCCTTTTGCATCATCCTTTCCTTTAATTTAGGCCCATTATAACCATGTAATAATGCAGGATTCTGAGAAAAGATTAACCTATTCAGCAAATATTTTGTAATCTGTAAAACTTTAATTGTACATTTTCATTGCATTTAATTCCTTTTCAATTTTCTAAGGTATAATTAATTTACTTCGAAATTATTAAGCAAACAGGTTTTCGATTGTTCTTTTTATTTAAAACGCACATAATTCATTTGACTCTTGCATACAAATAAATGTTTTTTTTTTCAGATGTTAATATCATGTAAGGATTAATCATTTTTAATTTAACTAACCTACTTAATTATTCACAACAGTAATTAACAAGTTTCAATGATTAATACGTCGTAAAATTCTTCTTTTGTCCCCAAATAAGAGTCGAATTTGTAGATATTGGCTTATTATATCTAGTAGCTTTTCAATTTCGAGGTGAGCTGTACAAACTAGGACAACGTTTGTTTAGTGTATAAAAATGCAATTTAAAAATGTCAGTCTATCTTTTTTTATGAAACTCTTGAGGGGTTCTGACGCCTTTGTTATTAACCAACGTTAGGGATAATTCCATCTCGCATCCTGAAGTCTAATCTGCCAAAGCTTCTAGTCAATTTTGACCTACTGGACCAATAGGATACTTTAGCCAAATTAATATATTTTTATATTAAGGACCAATAACATATTTTTATATTAAGGAATTGAGCAAAGTAGAATATTTCCAAAGGATTCTATTAAAATGAAAGGACCAATAGATTCGTTACAAGGGATTATAGTTTAAGGAAAGGGCCAATATAACCGTTCCAAATTATTCTATTGTAAGGAAAGGGGCAAGTCTCTTTCCAAAGAATTCTATGGATTCTTTCAAAAAGTAGAGGTAATTATATTTAACTGAATCAGGGTATCGTGGTTCCAAGCACTCATAAAAAATCAAACATAACATAGTATTTTAGGAACTAAGCGAATAAAAATGTAAAAGCATTAGGGAAAATAGCTAGTAAACCATAAATTCACGTGTTGAAGAACCAGGTTTAGACAAAACTTCTGTCAAGTTATTGGCATCATATCGCAATTCTTGTTTGGAATGTGACTGAAACGAAGCGAGTATGAGTAACCCTCCTGGTGGTTGTCCCTATGAGGTATCTCATCACTAGCAAAACTAACCAGATCTTAATGATCTAGATATATCTTACATCAAAATCTCGACGTCTCTCGTCATTAAAAGAAAACTGACCAGATTTTGATGAACACGATACATCTTCCATTGAAATCTCGACTTCTCTCGTCATTAGAAGAAAACTGACCAGATCTTGATGAACGAGATAGATCTTCCATTGAAATCTCGACTTCTCTCGTCATTACAAGAAAACTGACCAGATCTTGATGAACGAGATACATCTTCCATTGAAATCTCGACGTCTCTCGTCATTAGAAGAAAACTGACCAGATATTGATGAACGAGATAGATCTTCCATTGAAATCTCGACTTCTCTCGTCATTAGAAGAAAACTGACCAGATCTTGATGAACGAGATACATCTTCCATTGAAATCTCGACTTCTCTCGTCATTAGAAGAAAACTGACCAGATCTTGATGAACGAGATAGATCTTCCATTGAAATCTCGACTTCTCTCGTCATTACAAGAAAACTGACCAGATCTTGATGAACGAGATACATCTTCCATTGAAATCTCGACGTCTCTCGTCATTAGAAGAAAACTGACCAGATATTGATGAACGAGATAGATCTTCCATTGAAATCTCGACTTCTCTCGTCATTAGAAGAAAACTGACCAGATCTTGATGAACGAGATACATCTTCCATAAAAATTTCGACGTCTCTAGTCATTAGAAGAAAATTGATCAGATCTTGGTGAAAAACGTGATCTTGATCTCGTCCCGATGAGAAAAAAAACGGGTTTATATTGATTATGAGTCATCTTATCATTATCAAAGTTTTCAGATCTTGATGGACAAGATATCTCGTCAAAACCACTTAAAGGGTTAAAGTAAAAGACCAGAATTGCAAACAACAATGGTGCTATAAAATCGCTCCTAAAATTGTTTTATTGGTATTATTTCATTCCGTTCAAGTGCTTAACTGCGCCTCGTCCATTACACCCAATATGGAAATGTAGCAATCATTTAACCGAGTTATCTACAGAAGCAATCACGGGTAGAAAATCACCTGACTGCGAAAATCTCTTCCCTGCACACTTTCAAATTTATTCCATCTTTGGTTCGTGCATTCGACAACGCCATTCATCATGACACCCTCCAATCCGAAGCGTAACTAGACTCTAAAAAGCACTCGGCGAGGCTGTATTATTTTTCAAACAAAACCGAGGATAATGCTTTGAATACGACTGATGTAATCTATCTGCAAGATCATTGTAATTATAGACCCTTTGCTTTATCAGGTAGCGCGTAATAGCAGTCAAATTGCCTTCGTGTCTGCCTGCTGTTGTTAATATTTGGCCAGCCATCATTTGTATTGCTTTGGTTCGGTCACCTCTGAAGCGTAGGCCATCAACGCTTTCATTGATTTGGGCTCGGGTTAAGCATCAGTGCCAAGTGTTTCAAATCGGAGTAAAGGAAGAAAAATGGGGAAATTTCGTTCATTTTTGCTATCTAACAGGAAGGTAGGACTGAGGAGAAATATTGCATTTTCCGTTTTGAATTTATCACCAGAGAAGCTCGGATAACTTTTAGGGTGATCTAGTTTAGTGTGGATCGAAACAAATTTATATGGATGCTACAATATGCTGTTAGAAATGGCAGTGCTTAAAGCATGAAGGTGTGTGTGGGAGTTCATTTTTTTTTTTACAATTTCAATTAAATTAAAATTTAAATATTAAAGGAGTTAGTTTACTAGCCAACTCAATCAGTACCAAGTGTTACAAATCTAAGTAAATATAGAAAAGGAAGAAATGTCGTTCGTTTGTGCTGTATAACAGGAAGGTGGTAGAAAAAAAGGCATTACCCTTTATGAAGTTATCACCAGAGAAGCTCGGAGAACTTTGAGGATGATCTAGTTTAGTGTGGATCGAAACAAATTTATATGGGTGCTACAATATGCTGTTAGAATTGGCAATGCTTAAAGCATGAAGTTTTTTGGGAGTTAATTTTTTTTTACAATTTCAACTAAATTAAAATTCAAATCTTAATGGAGTTAGTTTACTATCCAACTCAATCAGTACCAAGTGTTTCAAATCTAAGTAAATATAGAAAAAGGAAGAAATGTCGTTCGTTTGTGCTGTATAACAGGAAGGTGGGGACCGAGAATAAAAAAGTGCATTACCCTTTATGAAGTTATCACCAGAGAACTTTTAGGATGATCTAGTTTAGTGTGGATCGAAACAAATTTATATGGATGCTACAATATGCAGCTACAATTCGTGGTGATTAGTAAGTGAAGGTGGGAGTTAAATTCTCAATAATTTTTAAACCTCCTGGGGATTGTGTTGTAGAGGTATATCGCCATTATCAAAAACTGACTAAATCTTCATGGACAATATACATCGACGTTATGAAAATTTGAACTGATATTGATCTCATTATTATCACAAACGGCAATCACTTTGTCATTCGGAATCTAAAAGACACTGTGGATGACGTGATATCTCGTCATAAACAAAAAATCAGATCTTGATGGGACACGGTATCGTGTCGAAAGCACGTGGAATTACAACTACATGAATAATCATCTGACCTCCGTTCAAAATTACGTGGTGTTGTCCTTAGGGGATTGATCCCGCACCGTCGTCACTCGTTGTGTTGCTCTAGTACTACGTCTATTAAAATTACCTTACCTTACTTCCAACTAAAT